>KV722392.1:0-139389 GCA_001687445.1 Obba rivulosa | reverse complement strand
TTCGCACGTGATGCAGCTCACATAATCAGCATTGCGCGCGCTCTAGTATTTGTGGAGGGCGAGTCTATAGCGACGGCTGGTTCAGGAGCCTGGCGAGTACTGTGCTCGCGGTTCCAGCGGGGATTCGGCTCGCGCACCTACGCAATTTTTGCATCCGATCAATTGATGAGATTGATGAGAGGAGAAGCGATTAGAAGGCTGTCTGCCGTTAAATATCAGAGTCCAACTTCCCGCTACATTGGGCTATGATGGTGCTCACTCGCTTGTTCCTAGTTCTGGCGGCCTGTGTCTCTCTCGTCGCCTCGAGCTCACCCCTCTCTCGTGTCGCTCATGAGATACGCCGTTCTGTACCCATTCGCTGGACGCCTGTACGCCGTGCAGACCACCATGCGGTGCTTCCTCTACGTATCGGGCTCAAGCAAAACAATTTGGATAACATCGAAGATTATCTGCTCGACGTGTCTCATCCCGAATCATCTAACTACGGGAAATACTGGACTCCGGCAAAGGTCGCTAAGACGTTTCGACCTTCATCTGAGGCGGTTGACATAGTTCGCGCATGGCTTGTCGAATCAGGCCTTGAGTCGCACAGAATCGGGCTGAGTCCGACGGGTGGCTGGATTCACGCAATGGTTTCTATCGGCGAGGCTGAGCATTTGCTGGGCACCAAATACTATGTCTACCAGTCCAGTCAGGGAGATGTCACGCATCTCGCGTGTGAAGGTGCATACCATCTGCCCGAACATGTGTCGAAGCATGTCGACTTCGTGACACCTACTCTTCATTTCAATGCCAAGATGAAGAGGAGCGATTCACCAGGGTCTGTCAGACGTATCGGACAACCCGGAGCAGGTACTGTCACCCCAAAGCTAGTTGGACCTATCAAAGTTCGTCACCAAAGTTTGATGTAATTCTGGCGCTCTGACGTGACGCATATAGGATGCCAGCATCGGAACAGAGTTACATGATTGCAATAACCAGATAACACTGCCGTGCTTGAGGGCATTGTATGGATTCGAGTACACTCCGCTCGCTGCGTCGGAAAACAGCCTCGGGATAGGTAAGTGCAGTCACGCATTCGCACTGGACTTACACTCAATCCAACCCCGACAGTGGAGTACACTCCAAATGTGTATATCCCCAGTGACCTTGATCAATTCTTTAAGAATTATTCGAAGAGTCAAGTTGGCGAACGACCGGTATTGGTTAGCATCGACGGCGGTATGTCACCTGTGGCCTTTCCTGACATGCACTGGATCCTGCTCACTGTGCTTTTATGCACTTGACGCGAAGGTAGCATTGATATTAATGAGACCGACATCAACTTCTTGGCCGAGTCCAACCTCGATCTGCAGTACGCGATGGGGCTCGTGGGTAAACAGCAGCAAGTTACGCTGTACCAGGTTGGAGACGTGATAGGAAGTTCGTCTGTCATTTTTGGACTCGCAATGTCACAGATGCTGACATGTGCATCGTAGACGGATCCTTTAACAATTTCCTGGATGCGCTGGATGGATCATATTGTGCATTCGAGGGGGGTAACGATCCCGCATTCGACGGCCTCTATCCTGATCCTGCTCCTGGTGGGTTCAAAGGTATGTAAACTCTGCTCATGTTACCGCCCATTAACCCTTTACAGTGCAGGTCCGAACCAATGCGGTGGTGCACCCCTCACGCATGTCATTTCTACCTCATACGGGTATAATGAAGCGGATCTCACTCCTGCGTACATGCAGCGGCAGTGCGCCGAGTATGCGAAGGTTTGCTCCTCGGCGTTCATGCCCCAGAGATTTCTAATTATAATGCATACAGCTCGGCCTCATGGGGATCACGGTGCTTTACTCCTCCGGTGACAATGGTGTCGCGGGGAACCAGGGATTATGCCTGACAGAGGATGGCGAAGAAGCAGAAGGCGCGCCGCGGTTCATGCCGGGCTTCCCTGGGACGTGTCCATACATCACTAGTGTGGGCGCCACGCAGGTCAACCCTGGTGCCAAGGTGTGTATCAATCGAGTCCCTGAGTTTGACGATGCAATACTAACCACAGCGGTTTCAATGAAGGTGACAGATCCGGAGAGTGCGTGTGAGCAGGTTATATTCTCTGGGGGTGGATTCTCGAATGTCTTTGCCATCCCGGAGTACCAGAGGGCGGCGGTGCGGACGTACCTAACGAAGTATCCGCCGCCGTATGCGGCTAACATCTATAACTCCAGTGGATACTCGCGTGCATTCCCGGATATTTCAGCAAATGGGTGAGGTTTTGTGTTTTCGACCTCAACATGGCTGTGTCTTCTCGACCGAATCCTGATCGACCCTATGTATAGTGCGAACTACCTCGTAGTTATTCAAGGCAAAGTATTCCGTCTATATGGAACCTCCGCGTCCTCTCCGGTCTCAGCTGCGATCCTGTCCGCCGTGAACGACGCGCGTCTTTCAGAGGGCAAAGGACCCATAGGTTTCATCAACCCAACAGTAAGCTCCAGGTACAAGCTGCCTCTCACTCCTACTCATAATACCTTAGATTTATTCTTCTGCTTTCAATGGTGCATTCAATGACATCACGAATGGGACAAATCCAGGATGTGGAACCAATGGATTTGCTGCACGACCAGGGTGGGACCCTATTACAGGCTTGGGTACACCCAATTTCCCCGAGCTCCTTGGGCGGTGGCTTGACCTACCCTGAACGAAGGAAGTCGTTAATGATGTTCAGCGATAACAAGACCTTCGTAGTTTGTCTGAATGTAGTGAAATCCGCGCTTTCATAACGGCTGATGGCGTATGTATACACACAAGGTATACAACCCGTCGCTGCGTACGCAGGCTAGCCTCAAATTTTGACGCGGGTGAAGCTTCCATTGAGCTGTAGATTCATTCGGACGATTCTCGATCTGTGAAAGACCCAAATATTCCCGGGCCGCTACCTTTCCCAAGTGTTCTTCATCCATTTCACCCGAGTCGATGCTCTATCCTGCCGGAGGTTAAGTACTATGCACTGTGCAACAATACAGGTCCCCAGCTTTCTGACACTGGCCAAAAGTGCAGTTGGACACCCCTTCCGTCATGCACACGTCGGCGGCCACTGACTATCATAGTACGCGTTTGTCACGTGATTGCTTACGAATAGCCAGCGCTACGCCGCTAATACTGAAGCGGTAAGCCGCAGGGCGGCTGGCCCGATTGGTCGCACCATTTGTGTCATGAAGCTACTCCACCTAACAGTGCTTCCGCTGCAGCTATACTGAACTGGTTTTTGAAAACATGTATGTTCATGCCAAAAAAAAGCACCCTGAGAGCTTCAGGCGCATTATGGCACGTAGGTCGCGTGTGGATGTCGATCTACTCGTAAGTTAACACGATCGGGCGTGCGGTGTACATGTTTTGGTTCTCTTGCACTGCGCCATCCGAAGCCAACAAGCGGAATTAGTAGCCCGGTGTTATGTAACTGTTCTCACAGCAACATGCAGTGCGCAGTCGCTTACGCGTTCCGAGCTTTCAGCATAAGATCGCTTGAGATCCATGCTACCTCAAGATTGAACTCTGCCATGCGAGTGAGCTGCTCATGATGACCAGTGTTGGCGTTCTTGTAACGCTAAACAGCATTCTCTAGCACAAAGCTTAGGCGTATACGACAGATGTTGCGCTCGGAGTACTTACAGGGCCGGCGAGACGTCAAGTTGCGCAGTCACTACCTCTTCCGCACCTCTTCCCCATCTGATCGATTGATGGAACGAGAAGCCACCCTCTTTTCAGACTTTGATGATATGGACTTCTGTCGTTATATACCGAAGCTCCCGGGAATATAACTGTACATTCGCCTTCGCCGTGCTCGTTGGGCTGTGACTTGCGATGGTGCTCACTCGTTTGTTTCTGATCCTGGCGAAAGGCCTATCTCTGGCAGCTGCGAGTCTGTCGTTGTCTTCTTATGTCGTGCACGAATCTCGCCGATCTATATCTACTCGCTGGACGCCTGTACGTCGCGCGGAGCACGGCGTGCTGCTTCCTCTGCGCATTGGGCTCAAGCAGGAGAATCTGCACAGCTTAGAAGAGTATCTACTTGATGTATCACACCCCAATTCACCAAATTACGGAAAACATTGGGCGTCGACCAAGGTCGCTGAAACATTCCGCCCATCTTCAGTCGCATTAGGTATCGTGCGCGCGTGGCTCGTTGATTCTGGTTTGGAATCAAGCAGAATAGAGCTTAGCTCGACGGGCGGCTGGCTTCACGCGACGGTCTCTGTCAGTGAGGCTGAAAGTCTACTGGCCACGGAATACTATGTCTATCAGTCCAGTGAAGAAGATGTCGAGTACCTCGCATGTAAGGGCGCATACCATCTGCCCGAGCATGTGTCCAAACATGTGGACATCGTGACACCCACTCTCCATTTCGATGCCAAGATGAAAAGACGTACATCGCCTGAGTTTGTCGGACGAGGCGGGCAACCCGGAACGTCATCACGCAGTCACGGTCCCAAGGTTGTCGGACCCATCGAAGTTCGTGTCGAATTCCCACTCTTACTATTGTGCGCTGACATGGCGATCGTAGGATGTCAGTGTCTCGACAGAGCTAGAAGACTGTAATAATCAGATAACACTCCCGTGCTTGCGGGCATTGTATAAATTCGAATATGCGCCTATTGCCTCTGACAAGAACAGTCTCGGAATAGGTCAGCTCAACAGTGTGTTTGTAGGGGACTTCACTCACATCATTCTAGCGGAGTACACCCCACAGGCGTATATCCCCAGTGACCTCGATCAGTTTTTCCAGAACTACTCGAAGAGCCTAGTGGGCGAGCGACCTGTGATGGTTAGCATCGATGGTGGTAGGTTCGCGGTTGTGATGTACGCCGTACTCTGCTCATTGAATCGCTTTTGCTATAAAGGCACCATCAATAACAATGAGACGGATAAAGCCTTCTTCGAGGAGTCGAACCTCGATCTACAGTACTCCATGGGCCTCGTGGGTAAAGGGCAACCAGTGACTCTGTACCAGGTCGGAGATTTGATAATAAGTTTGTCCTGTCGTTGTCTCTGCTTGCAATTGCTGAAACGAGCCCGGCAGACGGGACATTCAACAATTTCTTGGATGCGTTGGACGGGTCATACTGCACCTTCGAGGGTGGCGATAACCGCGCATTCGACAGTACCTACCCCGACCCCGCTCCCGGGGGCTTCAAAGGCACGTAATGTTTACTTACACCGTCTTCTGCCCGGTGACCACCCCGCCGAACACAGGCCCGACTCAATGCGGCGGTGCTCCACTTCCATATATCATCTCCACATCGTACGTGCACGACGAGACGGACCTCACGCCCGCATACATGCAGCGGCAGTGCGCGGAGTACGCCAAGGTCTGCCTTCGATGCTCTCCAAGCGAAGATCTCATGATCACACTTTGCACAGCTCGGTCTCATGGGCGTCACGGTGCTCTACGCCTCCGGAGACGGCGGCGTTGCGGGAAACGACGGGCGGTGTCTGACAGATGATGGCCAAGCAGCGGAGGGCGCGCCGCGCTTCATGCCGGGCTTCCCTGCGGAGTGTCCGTACGTCACCGGCGTCGGCGCAACGCAGGTCAACCCCGGCGCGAAGGTCTGACAACCCCCCTCTTTGGATTGGTGCAAAACACTGACCAAGACAACTGTAACAGGTGACGGACCCGGAGAGTGCGTGTGAGCAGGGGATATTCTCTGGCGGCGGGTGGTCGAACGTCTTTGCCATGCCTGATTACCAAAAGGAGGCGGTGCAGACGTACCTCGAGAAGTATCCACCGCCGTATCCGGCCGATATATGGAACTCGACGGGTCAGTCGCGTGCGTTTCCGGACATTGCAGTGAATGGGTGAGTCTCGCGCTTTATTCTCAGAGCCGCAATGCTTATAGTTCGCAGTGCAAACTATCTCATCGTAGTTCAGGGGAAGGTGTTCCGCGTATCCGGGACGTCTGCCTCTTCGCCGGTCTTAGCTGCAATATTGTCTGCTGTGAACGATGCGCGCCTTGCAGTAGGCAAGAGTCCCATTGGGTTCATCAACCCAACAGTAGGTCTAACCAATAGGCTACCAGTCATCTTCGCTCACTGCGCATTAGATATACTCCGCTGCTTTCGAAGGCGTGCTCAACGACATCACCAACGGGTCGAATCCAGGGTGTGGGACTAATGGCTTTGCTGCGCAACCGGGATGGGACCCTGTTACGGGGTTGGGTACTCCCAATTTCCCCAAGATGCTCTCACGATGGCTTGAACTACCCTGAACGATTGAAATCATGTCTCGTACTCATCTAAAATCATGGAATTTAAGTCGGAATCACCGCATGTGGGTCGAGCACCTCACTAGGTACTGGTTGTATGATATTACTCAACCCTGCTGATGAGACATGATTCTGTGATGCCAAAAATTCCTCGGAGCAGGGGCTATGATTCGGGATTCACGTCGGACATTTTATGTCGCCTTCGCTTCTTTTTCGCATGTCCTTCTCCGCCATGCACGTCCTTCGACTCCTTCCGCTTACCGGTTCCCTGCATCTCGTCCGCAGCGCCTTCTTCACCGTCACCCACCGCGTCCATATCTACATCAGTAGGTGCGGCGGTGGCACGCTCCCGCATTCGCTCTTTCTTGCCCTTCCGCTTCTTTTCCGGCTTCTCTGCTTTGCCCCCGCGCTGTTGCGAGGCGATACCGCGCTCGCTGAGCTTGTCGCGGAGCTCCTTGAGCTTGGCCGTGCGGCTGTTGTCCCAGTTCTTGCCCTTGCCCTCCTTCCGGTATGGCGCCAGCTTCTTGACGCCGACGTACGAGTTCAGCTCCGCGTCCGTCGCCATGAGAATTTCCTCAGGTGACAGCCCGAATGTCTGCGGCGCGACCTTGGTGTACTTGAACCGTGTCGGCATGTCGCCCACCTAAAGTCACGTGTTTGCCAGAGTTGAGTATTAGAGGGGGTTGCCAGACGTACCATGTCGTTAAAGTCTAGCTCGTAGACTTCGTCGAGGTACTTCTCCATCACCTTCTTGCGCATCTCCTCTGTCCCGTCCCACTCTTCCTCTCCGGGCAGGAGCGTCTCCACGTCTGCGTCCATCTCGTCGATGTCAACGCCGCCCTCGTCCTGTTCCTGCTCCTGTTCCTTCTTCTTTTTCTTCTTCTTCTTCTTCTTGGCCTTGCCGCCGTCGGTTTCATCCTCGGACGGCGGGACAATATCCCCAACGTCAATATCATCGTCCCAGATCGGCTTCTCTTCGTCGATGATGCCGTCCTCTTCCTCGTCGGCGTATACTGCGGCCATCTGCCTGTCGTGAGCTTCTGGATCCCAGTCACCCTCGAGATCAAGCTCTTGCAGAGCTGTCGAGGAATTGAATCTATGGTCTGGAGAGGATGTGGAGTTGATACATACCTGTGCTCTCTTCAAGCTTCTTCCCGCCCTCTTTGCTGATCATCTCTAGCTTGGCGAAGATCTCCTTCTTCTTGAGGGCTTTCAGTCGCTTCACCTCCTCCTTCTTCTTGAGTAGCTCCTCTTCCTTCCGCGCCTTGCGTTTCTCACGCGCCTCCTTTCGTGACGTGTCCTGCCGCCGCACCAGCGAAGACAGATTACGCGGGTAACGAGCAATGGTCGCCGCATCACTGAAGAATAGACAGTGTGAACAAGCAGATAGACGAGCGCAAGTAACGGAGGGCGTACGGTTCCTCGAAGCGGAAATTGTACGAACTCTCAAAACGGTCCGCGACTTCGTCAAACTCGTTCTCATCCAAGATGCCACCTTCAGTAGAACTGCCCTGTGAATCGTTCTCGTCATCGTTTTCCGAGTCTGAGTCCCTTGCGGCATCCCCCGACTTGGCCTTGCCCTTACCCCCGCCCGAGTCAGTGATCTCCTTGTACGTGGGCAGATGGCGGGCTGACTTGTCAATCCAGCCACGATTGAGGATGTAGCTATGAACGGTCCGTTAGACGTACGTAAGATATATGTTGAAACATACGCACTTCATCAAGAACTCCTGGTCCCCCTCCTTATTTTTCTTTGCTTCACCTTTCTTTTCTTTTTTCTTTTTATCTTTATCCTTCCTATCCTCTTTCACTGCATCCTCTTCATTCCCTGTCCGTAACACGTCACTCTCATCGACCGTGATGAGGCCCTCGAGGTCCTTGCCAACCTCACGCTGCAAGAATGCACGGTACTCCTCCTCTTCCTGTTCCAGCTCGTCCTTCGTCTTCTCACGGGGAATGAGCAAGTCGTCTTCCTCCTCCTTGGAGTCAACAGCGGTGTGGAAGGCTGCAATAGTCTCCTCGCGCAGAGCGGCTTGCTCTTGGACGTGGGTGAGCGGTTCAGGGGAGGGTGACCGGGATTCGAAGTCGAGTGCCGAGGCGAGAGCATGCTGGCGCATGGTCAAGGGTTTAGACTACAAGATTGCTTAGTGACCACCGCTCTCATCACTTTCAGATCCTAGAACGTACCTTGTCCTTCGTCGCACGCGATATCTTAGCCTCGCCCGTCTTCTGTCGCTCCTCTTAGACCACAGATGTCAACGTCCAATGTACACATCTTCCTGGCTGGGAGCGTCATGGCCTCAGCGTGGACAGCCAGTGCGGGTTCGCCAAGAGACTTCACTCAGTTCATATTGCCTGAAGGGATGATTCTGAGTGAAGACTCGCGAGCCGGCTTGAAAGTCATGCCGTGCTCTGCCCACGCTGATTGTCATGACGTCCTCGACCAATTGCAAGAATGTAACATACCTTCGAAGACGTCCTTCCCCTTCTCGTATATTGATGGATCTCGCTTCTTTATTCTCGCCAGAGTTCTCAGGATGGCAACATCCACAGCAGGTGTGAGCTCTTCTCCGTCCTCGTCTTCAGATTCTGCCTCCTCCGAGTCTTCCTCGTCGACGTCCTCTTCGTCAATATCTGAACCATACTTCTCCTTAACTACGCTAGTGTTAGCCACACCGGATTTTGGACAAAACTGCACAATACTTACGCTTAGCAAGCTCCTCCCGCTCTTTCTTGTATTCAAACGCCTTCGCATAATGCTCGTTGATAGTGAGCTGGTGGATCGATTCGGTATCTGAATCTTCTGACAACATTTTCGCTTATGCTGTTGAGTCGGATTGCATGTAGGAAATGAAATGGAGGATGACACCGGTCTCGGACGGCTGAACCAGCACTGGAACTGTTGAGAGAGATCGGACTTCACTAGGCTCAGATCTCACAGAATTTCGCGGTCACGAGACTTAGCCGCGTAACGCAGTGTGGTAATTGTGTCACGCATGAGAAGCGTGACGTGACGTTGGGTGGAGGAAGTAGAGGGCCCGCGTCGACGAGTCGATTGCATCGAACTACCACCATCTTTGCATACCATTGTTCTCGATTCGTTCTCTTATTGGATATCATACGATTTTGACGACTACGATTAACTAATATGCCTACACAACCTCGCCATCGACCGGTTCTTCTGGACAAGACACCTCGCAACACGCCGCAGAAACACCAGATCGCACACGAACTGACGAGCGACTGGAAACATCGTCTTGGGACTAGCATCAAGCGTCCATTGGAACTGCCCAGTCAGTTCTCAGAGGAGGATCATCTTCTTGGAATTGCCGCTCGGTCGATGAAGCGACCGCGCATGCTCACGCCCTCCGAGCACGACGTCGAGTACGATCTACTCGCGAGTCCATCCCCGGTCAAGGTTGCAAACCGTCTGTCCTTGCCTATGAAAGCGCCGTTACAGTCGACGCCACTCGGGCCGCACAGTCACAGGCCGCATCCTCTCACCAGCGCTAGAATTGCCTCCGCTCGCCGCCACGACGAGAACCAGTACCCGCAGAGTCCCAGTCTGAGACGAATTTCGCGGTTGACGAAAGGAAAACAAGTTCTACGATCTCCTCTGCCACCGTCTTCGCCTCCGGCACCCTCTTTCCTTCGCAACACAGGAGGCACGCCCGTGTCGTTCGCCGGATCTGCCTACTATGATTATGTCGGAGATGGGGATGATAAGGAGAATGAAATGGGCGCATTTCATGTGCACAGGGACTCCAGCTCAGATAATGCGGACGATCCTTTTGGGTTCTTCGCAGCAGAGAGGAAGCTGAAAGCTAAACGCGTGCAGCATCAACCATCCGTGGCCAATCTCCCCGGCCCGCCCACCCCTAGTGAGGGAGACAAGGAAAACGCGCCTCTGCTCCCACGTCGCATTCCATTCGGGGTTCTCGCGTCCTCTTCTCCCGTGCCGCCTCTGATCATGGGCGGGCCCGCACCGCTGTCGCCGATTCAAGACGAGCACGATATAGACGACCTGTACTCAGACCCTGCCAACCCTCGTGAGGGCGAGATGTCATTCATGGACAAGTTGCGCTCTCAGGTCGACTACTCCGACACGTCTGCCCGTACTCCCGACTCCGCTGAGGCAGACAAGGAGAACGCGCCGGCCCTCGCGTCTCCTGCTCATTTAGCCATTCCAGCTGAAGCCGTCCCTGAGATCCTCGGTTCCACCCAGTCCAAGTCCACTGATCGCGACCCTCTGGCTACCCCGCACAAGCATAAGAGCGCGCACAAGCGGAGCCCTCTGCCTTCCCCTGCATTCTTCCGGTCGAGCTCTACCCATGGGTTTGTCGAGACTCCTAGTAAGAGTCGCATCATGGACGAATTGTCTTCGCCCTCTCCGACCAAGCCGTCCACCTCTAGACACCCGGCCGCACGACAATCAAGCCTTCCTCTGGTTCCCGTACCCGGGCCAAGCCACCGTCGGGCGGCTCCTCCGCCAGATGTGGAAGACGAGGAGGAAGACATCTCGCAGACGCCAGTCAAGGGCAAGGCAAAGGCACAGACGAAAGCAAAGCAAACGAGGAAGCGCAAACGTGAGGAAGAGAAAGAGCCAGAGGAGGAAGATTCGGACCCGAAGGCAGCCTCCCGCAGGCTCGAGAAGCTGCTTCCACGTCGTCCAGTCAAACGTGCTACCACTAGCACCCGAGGTACTACAGCCAGAGGAAGGGGGCGAGGCCGTGGTCGCGGGAAGGCGAAGGCGAAGTCCTCTGAGGAAAGTGAAGACGAACGTAGCAGCGAGATCACGGAGGAGAGTGAGGCAGGTGGACGGCCGTTGAGGACAAAGTCGGCAAGAGGGCGGGGCGCTGCGAGAGGGCGGGGCACTGCGAGAGGACGGGGAACAAGCCGGGGAGGAGGGCGCGGCAGAGGAAGAGGCAAAGCATCTGCCGCTGGGCGGCCCGCAGTCGAGCCTGTACCTGGCCAGGATAGGGCAAAAGGGAAGGGGAAGGCTGTTGTCGAAGTGGTCATCGACTCGGACGACTCGGTGCGTCTTCCATCCACCACCTCTGGTCCTCCGAGACATCCTGATACCCGCCTCCGTACCAGGCCCGCGTACGCGCGCGCTGGGAGCGCATTGAATACTTTCGCCGCTTAGACAAAGAGTACAGTCTGGAGAAGGAAGACGTGTACGTTATCTGAAGATGAACATGACAAGACAAGACAAGAATTTGTTATGCCAACATGCTGTTCGAGCCTGTATGCTGTCTTGATTCTTCCTTCCTGTCGCAACTGTTGGTTAGCTCCCGCTATGTATATGCTCCTTCGCTTTTGCTTTCACTCCACTTTTGACGTTGTCGTCTTATTGTACAAGTATAATCCCTGGAGTTCGAGGGCTAGGCCTGATTGCAAAATTGAATATGTTCTATATTGATTGGACCGTTCGACCACCCCAACTCACGACCGTGACAAGTAGGACGGCTAGCGAGTGCAAAGGACCTTCGTTGAACCGTTGACATAACTAATTTAGCGGGCGCAAAAGGCCGGGACCACGCCGGCGGCGGCGCAACCACGGCACCCTCGACGTCTTGTCTTCAACCGACGGCGCGACCAGCGTGGATGGTCGGACAAACTGTGAGTGCTTTGATGTCCGGGTCCGCCACTCGTGCCACTCCGTTAGAATGGCTCACTGGGCTGGCGGTGCACGCTGCGTGGCGAGTTCGCATACGGCCAAAAAGAATATCGTTGCCACGAGGCTACTGACCGATGTTGGTACAGTCGTCACTTTGGTCATGGCACTCGTTGGCTTTGTCACAAGTTCTTTGACCTTGCATATGAGAGCCGACAGAGATGAATTGACTTATGTCTTGTCAACCGACAAGACGTTGCTGAGTAGTACGAGCTCGACACACACGCTCCGGCTGGACGTGATCAAGCTGTGGAACTTTGAGGCCACCGTACACGGAGTTTAAAACGGTGCGTTTTACGGCTACTTCTTGTCATAGTCACCGAAGCTTCAACTCAATCTGACAACCCTCACCCTCTAATCTTCTCTCATCCTCTAATCATTGCAACTGTTCCGCACAATCCCAAGTCACCGTGATGGCCCAGATCATTTCTGCTCCCCCCAGAAACCGCCCCCTTCCTCCTATTCCTATTCCCATCAGGGCTCCAAAGCCTACTGCTACGAGAAAATGGGATATCTCCACGATTGTGCACGGTACCTGGCAGATCCCCGACAAGAGTGTGCCCGTGCAGGTCGACTCGGAGTTCGTCGGGGACAAGTACATGATGGCCTACTACCGGCACGTCGTCTGCGACGCGCACAGCCAATGCGTCCGGCCACATACACCACCCTCACCCTCCGCACTTCCCAATCCTCATCCTCCGGTCCCCATTTCTCTCCGAGGGCCAGAGACACCGACACAATTCTTCTACCCTAGTGTGAAGTTCGGCAAGGATGCCGCCATTTTTGGACCGAAAGACGAAGACGAAGAAGTGCATTCCGTTGCGGACCTAGTAAGATCACACATCTGCTCAATCATTCGTACCTCTCCTCTTTCTGAGTCGATGCGGGAAAAAGTTGTCGATCGCCCAGGCGAGAAATCCCTTCCGCAAATATACTGGCCCGATCGGACCTACAATCACGTGCGGTCATACGACAATGCTGCACAGACCAAACGTGCGCTGTTGGATACGATATGCAGTCGATAGAAGTCGATAATCGTAACAGAGGCTATCTTATAAATCGTCACCGCTTATACTGGCTCCGGATGCGCCCACAACCTTAGATGAAGTCATTGGATAGTGTATAACTGCGTATCACTGTATCATAGCCACATATTTATGTTCTACCGTAAACGGTTTCCATTCCACAGTTAAACGCGTATCCACACATCCACGAGGAACGTCCTTCATGCGTGTTTGAAAGACGATTTCCATATCAGGAATATTGCTGGCCGATCTCGATCGGATCTGTCGAGAATGGGTTAGGGTTCCCTGCGGTTATGATAAAGAAAATGCCCCTCCACGGACCCAACCAGTCTGGAAGACGAAGATTGTATCAGAGGCCCTGAAATCATTGCTGATAGGCACTGCAATCAAAGGAGCTCCCGTGTCTGTGACACCCGGCATCCGCTCATCGTCTTCCTATGATCTAGTTCGCGAGCGTCGGTTATCTCACGCATGACATCGCCAAGCAATATCGGAGGCGAGAACTATGTGTCGCCAGTACCCTGAATTGGTTGCATTCGGTTTCCAGAATTCATGACTATGATTCCAGGCGCGGTTGGCGAGGTAGGAGGGCTTGCAGGAAGGGTGTCTCGTGATGGATCGCAGAATGATGACGCAGGGTCCAGAGGAGATAAGCGCCTCGAAGTACGCCCAAAGATACGACGGCTTCCGAGACGCGCGAGGAATGTCGGGCAGACCATCAGGATTTACAAGACCATAGGCAGACAGCGCGACGTTCTAGAGTTCAATGGAGAAAGAGCTGCTGGCAACGCTTGAGGGGGAGTGGTAGGAGAGGGCGGGCACCGATTTGATACAGCCTCCGCTTGTCCGCGCATGCACGCGCTGCGCAAGTTCTTCCAGGATGATGACAGAGATAGCACATGATTGTGTACAACTGGATGCCCAAGATTGGCAGGTGAGGCAGTCAGCAGGCCCGTGCAGCCTCGATCGTCCAGTAAGGTTGGAGCACTGTACCGGCCACCTTTGCAGCCACAGACGCGACGCGACGCACCCTTATATCAAGAGCGCCCGCTCCTCCGAACTCTCTCTTCAGCAACCACCACTTGCTACCCCATCGCCGCTGCTCCTGCTCGTCGTTAGACACGTCACAGCTCTTATATACTCACCTACCGCCCTCCGCCACACCAAATATCGTCACTATGAACGCTGACAACATGTTCCAGCCCATCCAGAGCGCCACAGGCCTCATCCGTCCCGTTCCTCTCCCCCCGTTGTCGACTCCTCGGCCTTCGCTACCATTCTCGACCTTCGCCAACATCATCGACGGCCACTGGGAAGTGCCTACTGAGGCTCCACGGGTGCGGATTGACGAGAGGGCAATTCGCCACAAACTTCATCTGGCGCGGGAGTTCGACTGTATCCCCGATGCTCATTTCGTGATGCTCCAGGCTGCGAGGGCGGAGGAGCGAGAGAAGCTCCTCTCCCTACGTAATTCGTCGTCAGATCCGGCCATCGCCCGCTACGTCGAGGCTGTCGTCGGCCATACCCGTCCGTGGCCACCTGTCACTGAGCCATGCTGTTTCCCCCAGCCTCCAGTCAAGATGGCCGCACAGGTCAACCATGCATACACAGGCAACCACGCTAGTGTCCTGGTACAACAACCACGTAAGGATGCCGCCAGGAAGAGACTGAACTGGGGGCAGGGGGTCACCGCCATGGACTTGCTGCGGGCGATCGAGGAGGACCCGTCGATGTTCATGCCACGGCCCGCCAAGACAGTCGTCAGTGCACCGAAGGCCGATTACGTCGACAGCGGGGTGGACATCAAGGCCATCTTGCTGCAAATATTGACATCGCCGCCGAAGAAGCCTGAGCCCGGTATCCCCATTCACCGCGGCCGCTTCTCCTCCTACCACAACGTGGGAGCTCGGGACCGGTACTACCACACACCGCGCTACGCCGGTGTCGCAGCTTGTTAGGCACAGCAAGCACGCGGAGGAAGACCGAACCTCCCTACCTATGTACCCCACATCCGTTCGAGGCTATTCCTACTCTTCCGCTCCATGTCCAAGGTTGTCGTCGTCGTCGTCGTCACCATCACCATCACCAATACCAATGCCGCTCCCGCGTCCAACGTCGTGACCGGCTTGTACATTGACGATCCGGGTTCCGGAGGGCACGCACCATTGTCCGGCAGGAGGATTCAGAATACAAAGGCGAGACGGCCTTATCGCGCAGACTCCAACGCTATGGCAGGTTGTCTGACGCCGAGGTTGAAGATCAATTTGCGACATCGTCTTCGAGCGACAGGGCATAGATGACCAGCAAGGCTGCTCGTCGTAGCGAAGAGACGTCTCCCCCTTCGACCTCACGAGGACATCACAATTCCCCCCTCCACCTGTTCCCACCACCTCCTACCTCATCCTATATCGCCCTCCCGTACACATCTCATAACACATCCCCGCCGTTCGCGTACCTGTATCCCTGTATATATCAGCGCAAAGATTGTTATACCATTGGTCGGCTTCGATGAACATCGTTTTCTTGTGTGCTTATTGGGATAGTAATCTTCAAAGTGAGCAGCATACCAGGTACGACGAGTGCTTCTAATCAATACCCCAAGTACAGGGGTAGGGCAATACGTTTAAGTGCAGTCCGAGTGTCTGGCAGTGTTATGGTGTGTCCTGCCTTGTGAACGTTGCCAGAGGCTAAAGACATTGCAGGCACATGTGAATCCGAGAGCTGGCAAGTGGAGGTACACCGACAGCATGCGCGCGTTCAATGCACACTGGAAGTGAGACATAGATCAATGCTGGCCAGCGATACAAGGCGCGACCTAAGTAGGAGCGTGTATAAATCTGTGAGCAGCAATTTCGCATCCAAGTATAAGAGGTCCAGGCAAGTGAAGACATGGTCTTCGCCAGCTTTGTGCGCCAGGTCAGAAATGCAATCGAGTGCCAGCTCAAGACGGAGACCTACCGCTTTGGGTGACCCATTGTCGCAGACCACATGACCTCGCAGTCCCGTGCTTGTGACAGTAACGAGCGAGCATCACGCCGTTTTCGTCTGCCACTCGCCGTCAGCTCGGAATTTCGCGCCCATATCTAGAGCTCACAATGCCATTCAATCTACCTGGAATACTCGTTCCTTTGCATCTCTTAATCAATCCAAGACTCATTGTGCCCTCGATCGTTATAAAAGGTCGTCTCGGGTTATCTCAAATGTGAAGAGCACGCGCTGATGCCGACTGCATTGCAGAAAGATATCCGCCAACTTGACTTCCCAGAATTGCGCAGGGCCGGGTACCGTGGAGCCGTATTCGATAAGGACAACTGCTTGGTGTGTCCTTTGGCGTGCACTCAAATAATAGGAACTCACGCGAGTATGAAGACAGTACCTCACGATGACAGGCTGGTCCCGGAGCTACAAGTGAGAGAACGAACACACATCACAGATTCAAACACTCGGGGCTTATGTTGATTGCCCTTTCATAGGAGGCATGGCGGATGTGTCGCGAAACGTTCGGTGAAGGTAACGTCCTGATCGTGAGCAATACCGCAGGTTCGCACCTGGACGCAGGCGGCATCGAGGCAAGCGCTCTCTTTCTTTCCATTCCACCCTCGCTCCGATTGACTTGAAATGCATACAGGCCGAGTCCGTCTCGCATCACCTCTCCGTTCCCGTCCTGCGACACCCCTCGCTAAAACCGTCGTATGCTTGCATTGCATCCATTCGGGCCTACTTCGCATCGCTCCCCGTGCCCATCCGCGACGACGAGCTTATCATCGTGGGAGACCGCCTCCTCACCGACGTCGTCCTCGCAAACCGCATCGCGCGCGTACGCACATGGTCCTTCCGCCCCGCCCATTCTCGTTCTTCAAATAGCAACATCGCGTCCGAGAAATTCCCAGTAAGCGAGAAGCAAGCCAGTCTGGACAAAGAAGTCTCGAGACCGGCGGGCCCGCTCGCGGTGCTGACAACGGGCCTCTGGAAGCACGACGCGCCGGTGCTGCGCGCGCTCGAGCGGGGCCTCCTGCGCGGCGTCCAGCGCTGGGTCGTGCGCGACATGCTGGGTACGGAGGAGCTCCGCCGGTTCGTGCAGCCGCTTCCTCCCGCGGAAGAGCCAGTAAAGGCGAAGGAAGGGATGTTCGCGAAGCTGTGGAGCAGGTTCAGGAGGCCATAGAAGGCCACGGGTTCTGTTCATGCGGGCCATCTGTGCGTTTTTACAGGTTGCGAGCTTGTAGCTTGTTCCGCCGAGCCAGTGCGGCTCAGCTGGACGACATCTATTCGTTCGCGACATCCGATAACTTCCTGCGTTCCGAGTCTGCGATGGCCCGAGCGTGTTTTTTCTGCGACTTCGGAACGCGCAAATGCGTAGGTGGGAGATCACGCGTCTGTCAGACGCTCAGCCCGTGCAGAGCGCTCCGGCGCGTAAGCAGTCTTATGGGGCGGCTCCTGTGGCCTCAGGCTTGACTAGGCCTGGCTGCCCAAAGTTAGCCTTCAGAGTTTCACCGGGGACCTTCCCCATTTGAACTTGCCAAAAGCACCAGCCCAAGGCGCACATCGCACATCCAGAAGACCGTGATTCTCATGGACGCCCGTACGACGCCCCATGCACACGCGCGTGGTTTTGCAGCGTCTGCGCCGGGAGACGGCAATTCTGAGTGCTCGTTAGGAGCCCGAATGGGGCGCTGCGGGAATCGTTCATACTCCTACAAGTTCCGGAGATGGATAGATGACAGTGGATAGATGGGCTTGAATCGAGGGGTCGAGATCCTACAGTCGGGACGCGCGCAGCTCCGTCACAGGCTACATCTACTCGGAAGCCGGCAAGCGCAGCGTGAAATGTCGTGCATTTCACGTTGCATGGAACCGGATAGCGTCGGGTAATGGTGATTCGCGAATGCCCACGCCGTCGATAATGCGGGATCTGCGGTGTACGCACGTCGGGAGTATGCAGGGAATGGGCTTCCATACTCCAGCTACGAGCCTCTACTCACGATCTACCCAACTGCAAACTTCACGACCGGAGTCGTGCGTTTACATCGAGTTATCCAAGTGAAGTCGGCCTCGAACAAGCTGTAATTCCAATGCAGTACGTCACACTCGTGCATCCTCCCTACCCAGAACATCCGCAAGGTGATGAACGGCTACCCAACTACCCCACGCGTATTATCTCGTGCGCACACGATATGGAATTCTGCCAAATGCGGCAGGGGTGGCTGACGGGCTCTACCCGCGCCAGTCAGGGCGGAGCGTATTGTCGTACAGTACGTATAGTTCCCAGCTCCACAAGGCGGTCGTATGCACAACACTCGGTCCTCCGCTATGACGAAAGGCAGAATACCCCTGGCTGGAGATTGAGCGGGCTGCGCGCAGATAGCGCGACGGAGGCAGGCGACAAATGCCAAGGCTCCGACGTACCTACTGACCCGCGCGGGACGAGCACGTCCTGCACGCGCCTCGGTGCGCAAGTATTTCTGGCGTCGCGCGAAGACGAGTTGTGGAGTGACGTCAGGCGGAGAGACGTCGATGCTACCGCATCGAGGACGCGGGCTCCCACTGCTCGACAAAATGTCCCGGCGAGTAGTCAAATGCTCGTGTCCACGAGCCCCGAGCGCACGCTCGAGGACAACCTACGGTCCCCGTGATGCAAGTGGCGCAGGCAGACGGGCGCAGGTCGATGCTCCGAGGATAGGCCACGGGGTAGGACGACAAGAATAAGTCGCGACAGATCGGTCTCCATCGCGGGGCTCGCCCCGGACTTCGCGAACACGATCAGTCTACGAGATGGTTCGAAGAGGAAGCTGAGGGGATCAGGACGGCAAGGGGCGATGCGGGGTGGCTGGGGCGGAAGCGGGCCTGGCTCCGTGACTACTAGCGGCGCGTGGCTGCAGGTTCGCGTGGAGGCGAAAGGCCCAAAAACGGTACTTATGTCAAGGATGCTTTCGAGAGATTTACGACGCATTGTCGGGACTCGGACGGTCCTCGGGCGGCGCACAAGATGCGGGGGCGAGCTTCTTGGAAGGTGGAAGGAGGGAGTGTTTTGATTCCGGGGTGGGATGTAGGCTAACGGAGAGTTCCGCCGAGAGCTTCAGTTTGCAAAGCTTTTGCAAACGAGTCGAGCGAATCTGACAAAACTCGGAGTAACGGCTCTCTGTGGACAAATGATGTGTGGGATTTGAAGGTGTTGCTGGTGTACATTTGTTCCACTCCACAGGGCCCATAGAGGAAGAGTAGTTTAGGCATGTTCCACAGCAGACGGTCACCTACTTAAATCGGAATCCGAGAGGTGAAGTGCGCCAAAGCAGGCCAAAGCGTGCCGAAACAGATGTGCTTTGGATCAAAACTCGAAACAAACTCTCCGCGCGCTTCCCATTGGCTGTATAGTCGGCCAGTTTTGGATAATCATCAGAACAGATGAGATGACGTGCTCTAAATTGGGCCTGAATTGCTAGTCCTGGCAGGGGCGGTTCCGCCCCGAGGCTAGGCTCCCGCGACGAGGGCATGCGTTTGACTGCTCAATCTTCCACTGACAGTCGTCAAGAACGGTGGCCTGGTGTGTGTGCACGCGAGTTTGCATTGACATGCCCGGTGCGCCTCAAATCAGACTGAAATCAACAATCAGGCAGTTGGAAGTGATGAGCGCTCTCCGAGGCTTCTGCTCAGGCCTGCGGCGTTCTGCAGGGACGCTCGGACGGAGTACGGCGAAGGCCATAAAAAACAATGCGGCCGATTGGGCCTGGGGAGTTTGGCGGGTCGTTTGACTTGGACATATGGCCCCTGGATGTTCTGGGACCTGCTGAGAGACGGTGGAGCTTTTAGTGGGCAGCTGGGGAAACCGCAGCTGTGGCTGCGAGCCGGCGGCGGGTGTGTTGCGATCCCATGCATCCCGCCACCATGGGTCGCTGGTTCTCCTGGTTGGTTCGGCTGTGCATGTGAGAGATATTTTCAGAGTAAAAGGAGTTGTGCGGATGTGATATTGATGAGGCATGCGGGGGAACATCAGCTTGATTTGGGTCGGCAGGCGTCCGGGTCGCAGGATGGACGTTTGCAGCAAGCGATATAAGTCCGGCAAGGCACCCCTTCTCGTATAAATTTTGCCCTCCTTGCACCATTCCGGTCGTTCCGCCCCAGACATCCCCAGGTCGTCCCAGCACCCGTCCACACCGTCGCCAACGATGTCGAGACATATCCAGCCCCTCGCCATGTCGCACATCATCAGTAGCGACGCCCCGCTCTCGTCGCCACTGTCCGACTCGACCCCCTGGGACCACCAGCTCCTGTATTCGCCCACTGTCGACACCTTCGCGCTCAATTACCCGCTCTATACCCTCCCGCCGTCGCCGCCACACTCGGTCGACAGCACTGACTCGCCGCTGCCCGCCTCGCGCGTGCTCAAGAGCCGCATGAGCCCTGAGTCCGAGTCCGAGCAGCAGCTCTGCATCCCGACACACCAGGTGTTTGACTTCCCCTCGCACGCTCCGCCAACGCCGCCGTCACCACCCGAGCCGCCGCGCTTGTCGCTCTCTATCACACCGCCGACGCTGGTACCCGCAAAGCGCGCGTCGAGCATCGCCCCGTGCTCCGCGAAGAAGCCGCGCGCCGGCGAGCGCATCAGCACGAAGGACTTCGTGCCCCCGGACGTGACCGGGCTCAGCAAGCGCGAGGCGCGGCTCGTCAAGAACCGTGCAGCAGCGTTCCTCAGCCGGCAGCGCAAGCGCGAGGAATTTGAGTGCATGGAGATGTAAGTAACCATCTCTAATGTCAGAGTCCCTACGCGGTGCACTGGTTGAACTCATGTCTCCCCAGCCGTGTAGCGGAGCTCGAGCAGGAGAACGCGCGCCTTCTTGCCCTTGCGCAGGGCGCCCAGGCGAGGCCGGACGATCACGAGTCTGAGCAAGACCACGAGCACGAGGAGCTCCTGTCGGAGGTCGAGCAGCTCCGCGCCCAGCTCGCTGCTGTGCAGCAGCGCGAGCGCGAGCTCGCTGCGGAGCTCTCCCGCAGCAATGCCTCTCGGCCAGTCAAGCTGGAGGCCGTCGAGCCGCAGCTGCCTGCACCAACACGCGGCGCCCTCGCCGCACCGCACAAGAGCGAAAAGTCTGGCGCCAGCTTCGGCCTGATGGTATGTGAAATCTTTCGGGCATCATCTCCTATGATTAATTTCAAATCCCGTGTACGCGTGTCTAGGTCCTGCTCTGCGCGCTACCGTCGCTGCTCTCCATGCCGACGCACTCGTCGCTCCCCACGACGTTCTCGCTCCCGCTCTCGAGCGCATCCCTCCCGCCGTCCTCGTTCGATATAAACGCCTTCCTCCCGAGCGAGTACGACTGGTCCTCGCTCTCTGGCGCTGCGATGGAGCTCGACGTACCCGACGTCCGCCCCGGCTCCAGCGCGCGCAAGCTCGAGTTCGTCGACGTCGACGCGGAGGCACTCGGCCTCGGCGCGGGCGGGCTCGACATCTCGTTCGATGCACTCCCCTCCGAGGACGGCAAGATCCGCGTGCGCATACACCCACCCTCTGCGTCTGCCACCACGTCCAGCACCGGCTCGCCTGCGCCCGACGAGGACCAGGCAATGTTCAGCGACTTCTCCGCGCCGCCGGCCGCCGCTGCGATGTTCGCGCCGGACGCGGACCCGCTCGGCCCGTTCCTCGGTGCCGGCATGGACTACAGCATGGGCATGGCGCTGCCCTCCACGCTCGCGTCGCCGACCGTCTCCGGATTCTCGCAGGCGGGCCTCGACTTCGGCTTTGGCGCGTCGCACGCGGGAGAGCCGGCGGGCGCCCGGCGGCGCGTACGTATTGCGCTCAAGAGCTTTCCCAGCGAGGGCAGCGAGGGCGGCGAGTGGGAGGTCGAATTGTGCTGAATACCCACGGATATGGCCCGCAAACGACGCGACACGACGCGACCTTTCTTTTTCGTTATGCATTCTGCATTTATTCCATATGTTCACGGACCGGCACTGGTCTTGGCTATGCCGGCCGGCTTACGTATAATCACCATAGGACGGACGGACGGTGGTGGGGGAGCCGCTAGGTGGTAGGTAGGTTAGGTTACTTATGCCGTTCATTATGTCCGTACGCTATGTCTCGCTCGCTCTCGCATTGTCACGCATAGATACCCCTCTCCCGACTTTTGTTTAGCGTTAACGTATGTGCGCGCCCCTGTATCGCCAGGTTCCATAGTTTGCAACTGCAAAAGTAACGTAGTTCGGTTGCTCCCCTTCTGACAGTCGGGCACACTTCTGATTCAGGTGCGATTAGTCGCCTAGTTGCGCTGGGAACTTGGCGTGCGCCGGGTGAGTCTGAATGGAAGCTTCATCTCCGTACACACTTAGGGTTCCCCACTCCACGCGAAGGCGGGGTATATCGCGCGCACAGCTGCTAATATACATGCAGTGGGTCATGATGAAAGCCTGAATATCACCCTTTGAGTGATGTCGATCTTGATGGCTCTGTCGCATTCCACTATCCTTCCGCTAGTCGAGCGTCGGGACGACTGCAGAGGTCGGAGGGGACGCTGTTGATCGACAAATCGTTAATCTCTCTGGGTGCCAAGATAGAGATTGCAGGATATTTTCTTCGTTCACATGCGCGTGTACGCGTCGTCAATTTCAGGGGACATGCAGCTAGCCGTGAATCATGATCGCGTTTGCAAAGGACATTGAAGTAGTCCCAAGCCAAGTCTGCGAAAACGCGGGCCTCGACTCCACCGCCGTGTTCAACAACGCCATGGCCATGAAGCACAGTGCCAATTCGCGCGTGCTTGGGCATGTGGTAACGTTCGGTGTCAAATTGAACGCGATAATCGGCGAGACCATGAGGGCCTCTCAGAGCGAAGCCATTACTTCGTATGTACGTGTACTTCTACATCTTGATCGGGAAGGTCCTTTGCGCAAAGTCCCGGGCCAAAAAAGTATCTCCAGACATTGCAGCGAGGGAAATGAGGGCTGCAGCCGTAACATGTTCAGGTGGTGACATTTGTAGACTAAAGCGTAGCGTCTCGCAGTGTATCATTGTTTTCGCAGAAGTCGCGACTGATAGTGACATCTTTTGGTTTCTGAGGCGTAAGTCATGTGACCGTAGATTAGGCGTCTAGACTGTAGAGATATCTTAAGCGTTGGAACCCTTCATAACGCCATCTCATAGATTAACGCGCAATTCTTGTTATGCTTCACGACTGCCAGGTTTGCGTGCCGATGGGCCTTCGCTGCTGTTATGCAGCTGTCTTCTGGGCATATAAGAGCGTCATGGGTGTAAACGCGAGCTCGCGGTCCAACTGCCACTCTCGCGATCATGTCGACTGTTCTGCCTTCTCTTGCTCTCAGGAAGGATCCCCAAAGCGATCTTGACGAGGGCAAACTCAGTCCAACCGTCAGTGTTGCTACACTTGGTGCACCCGTCGAGCTCGAAGCAAGCAGATCGTTCTGGCGACGACCCAAGAGAGAATTGGATAGCATTGCTACGCAGCCCTCTGTTTTCGATGATCCAGTCACACTTGAGGTATATCGACCGCCGCCGGCTTACGAGAACGCGCACCGGTTTGATCCCGATGCTCGTTGGACTTGGCGAGAAGAATACGTGAGACGAAGGGATTCCTTGCACAGACCCTGGCTCTTACCTCCTTGCTACTAGGCTATTGTACGCAAGATCGACTGGAGAGTAATGCTTTGGGCATTTATTATGTTCTTCGCCCTCGATCTCGATCGCTCCAATATCTCTCAAGCCAACACGGACAATTTTCTCCAAGATCTCAATATGACGACTGATGACTTTAACCTTGGGAATGCACTCTTCCCGGTAATTATTTGTTGCAAATGTAGCTAATCATCGGACTGACGTCTTTCGAGTTATGCTTCTTGATCGCGGAGCTTCCTTCTCAATTAATATCGAAGCGCGTGGGACCAGACGTATGGATTCCAAGCCAAGTATGTCATTCATCGTAACTTTGTATGCACATCGCTCATACTTATTGGTAGATGGTGCTGTGGAGCTTAGTCTCCGGTTCTCAGTATTGGTTATCTGGTCGCACGTCGTTTCTGGTTACTAGGTAAGGTGAATGTGGCACGTAACACATCGCTTTCAAACTCATATTTGTAGGTGCCTATTGGGTTTCATGCAGGGTGGATTTATTCCGGATGTGATCTTATACCTCTCATATTTCTATACCAAGACCGAACGTAAGTAACGCACCTGGTATACCGTATACGAGCTGATCTTGGCGCTCAAGTTCCCATCCGACTTGCATGGTTCTGGGTGTCAAACTACGTTGCGGCTCTCATTGGCACTTTCCTTGCTACCGGCATCCTTCAACTGCGACATGTGACCGGGGTAGCTGGGTGGAGATACCTCTTCCTCATCGAGGGAATTCTGACGTTGGTCGTTGGAGTTGCCTCGTTCTTCATGATGCCGCCCAGTCCGACTCAGACCAAGGCATGGTACCGGCCTAATGGTTGGTTCAATGAACGGTATGTGGACATCTCGAGAAAATATGTACGGTGTCTCATCAAGTTCTAATGTACAGCGAGGAGATCATCATCGTCAATCGAGTTCTTCGAGACGATCCATCTAAATCTGATATGCATAACCGCCAAGGTCTCGACTTGAAGTTGATCTGGAAGGTCCTGAAAGACTGGCGGTTGTGGCCTCTCTACATCCTCGGCATGACACATTTCAGTGCGTCGTATCCTAATTACTTGACATCCTCGAGGACTCATGTGAAATAGTCCCCGTTACTCCTCCTCAGACATACCTTACGCTGTCATTACGCAACCTGGGATTCGACACCACCCAGTCCAACCTACTCACCGTCCCCTCCACGGTGCTTGGCATCATCATGCTCCTCGTCCCCTGCTACCTCAGCGAGATCTGGGATAGTCGTACAGGCGCAACCATCATCCTCCAACTCTGGGCACTGCCTCTGCTAGTTGCCCTCTACACCTTCACCGAGCAAACCTCCCAATGGGTCTACTTTGCGGTCGTCACCCTGATCACTGCGTACCCCTACGTCCACCCGGTCCAGGTCGCTTGGGTTTCCACTAACTCGAACAGTGTCGCTACGCGTACTGTCTCGGCTTCCTTGTACAATATGTTCGTGCAATCCGGTACTGTTATATCTGTGAGTCGCCCATGCCATTCTCGGTCGTTGAACGCTTGACCCACTTTGTCCGGTCCTCTAGTCGTACATTTATGTGTCGAGTGATGCTGTGAGTGATCTCTATCGAGTGGAGAATGTTCATTGACACGTTTATGTTTTGGCAGCCATTATGTGCGTCTAACTACGGTCTTATACGAAGGAGGTACCTTCACTGATAGTACTATGCAGACAAAAAAGGCAACGGAGCATTGATCGGAATCGCCGTGTTGAACCTTGTCATCTACGCTTTCACTTATTTCTTCTACCGTGGACTAAACAAGCGGAGGGATAGGATATGGAACTCATGGACGCCTGAGGTATGTTCGATGGGTGCTTACCGACTCTTTGACTAACTTTGTCGCCGCAGGAGCAACAAAAGTATCTCGATACAACAACGGATCAGGTATGCACCTATTCGCACAATTCCTGCACTATATTTCAATCGCTGACTTCACTTTAGGGAAGCGAGAAGATTAACTTCCGCTTTGCCTATTAACATTGTTTTCACTACACTTTCGACACGATTTACGGAAACTGTAGAATATACATGACATGTGCCTACAGCGCTCTTTAGACGACTCTCGTAATAGAGTCCAGGTGTCGCATTAAGCCATCTATCCAATGAGTAAACACAATTGAGAGATAACAACAGCATTCATCCCCCGATTCCCCAAGCAAGGGGTAGCAGGGGCCACTCTCTCGTTATAACGTCTTCTTGGGTGGGTGTGATGACCTTTGAACCTTTATAACAGTGGGTTCTGACTTTTTTCGCCGTAACACTCGCTACGAGTCCGGTATGATACCTTCTTGAGCTCTGGGTGGCTCAACGTTTGATCTATGGATATCAAGGAGCTGGCTCCCTTTGGGCCAGTAGGATCACCTTGGACTTCATAGGCTACGCACTCGCACTCACGCAGAGAACTGTGGTAGCTCGGGCCTGGTCAGCACGAGAAAAAGATGCTCGGCATTTCTGTGGTATTCGTTTCATCTCATCTGTCCTTGTCACATATGCAACGTAATGTGAGAAAATGTTCAGATTGTCACCCGGCGGTTAACCATGATGCACACTCTTATGATACACAAGGACAAGAGAGTACCAAAAGGAAATGAAGACATCGACTACACACATTGAAATCACTTTCAGTGAAGCAGAAAAGATTAAATGCCCACTGGCTGATTCGAACAACCGACCTTACCATATCACAAGATACGAGTGGCACGCTCTACCAACTGAGCTAAGCGGGCTTTGAAGTCAAGCTTTTTATAGAGCACACGTAGGTAGTATCCCATCTTGCTGTGCGGAAGGAATATGAACTGTCAACCCCGATGTCGAGTCGTCCCCTTCATTATCGTTCGGTAGGCTTCTGCGCCAAATCTCTAGGCACATATGCGTAATAAGTAGTTTTGACATTGACAGTTCAGTCGGGGATATAAAGAGTGATGAAGAAGCAAATGTGTGACATGAGTGCTGTAGGGCCACTCGTCGATCCGCTTCCTTGATGATGGCCTTCTCGACTTCGTTCATACCATACTTATTGACGCAGAGAAGGCGCATCGCGCGCATCTGTATTTGGCTACATTACTGTAATCAAGCTAACTTGTACACATTCAGACTAACAAAACAAGGCACGGGAATATGGGGGAGGATGGAGGGCGACTAGGCGCGGGGAAGGGTGCTGGGGTACAAAAGGGGAACGAAGAAGGTCAGAGACACGATGGCACATGAGTAATACTATACAAGAAATCCAAGGAGAAAGCGGGGAGGGGAGAGGAAGCATGTAAGAGAGAACGAAACAAAGTAACGAGGCGCAATCGGAGAGCGACCGCGGCGGTCGACGTGAGCAGCCAAGCGAGCGCAGCACGAACGGCAGTCCGAGCTTCTCCCGATCCAAGTCTCCGAGAATCGAGTAGTTACGCAAACGAGGGCTTGAGCGCATAGGGACACCCAGCAGCCGATACTGCATCCGCGGGTGCGGGAGAGGCACGGACACCACGAGGATCATGCCCTGCGACCAGTGACTGTCGAGGCTGGCGGCACTCTCCTCATACCGTCGCGTCTACTCCCACTCTATTCGACGTTTTGATTTCGACCGGCGGTGCGAGGGTCGGTCGCGGATGCGTCGAGTCCACTCGGAGTCGTTTCACATCGCCATTCCCCACGAGGCCACACCGCCCACCTTCGGGATCATCGAGCTCTTCGGAGGAGCGCTTCCGGGGTCGGACAGGAGGCGCAGGACACAATTCGACTGCCGGTGACAATGTTGGTGAGTATTCCCCATCCGTTCGCGCGCGTTTTGGCGGAGAGGCCGTCCTTGGAAATATAATCTTCTCGGCCCCAGACTCTGCTGCGTCACTATACGCATCCTCGTCGAGCTCTTCTGACGAGCGTTTGCGCGATCTTGGCGTGGCGGCGATTGGTATATCAACAGCGGACTCCGGTACGGAGGTATCATCTCCCTTCTCAGATTCGCCACTCTCCTCTTCCTCCTCGATAGGTAGTGGCACAGGTGCTTCCTGGATCTTAATCTGGACCGCAGGTTGGGGGACCGTCTTCTGGGCGGCTTGTCGTTGCGCCTGCACCTGCGAGAGCAGGACATTGCCGGCGGCGATATTCGCTTTCAGAACCGCGCGCTCGCATATCGAGCAGCGGCATTGGTATAGAGGGGCACTTGCTTCGCGCCACACCTGTGGAATACACTGATCAGAACATTATTACAAAACACAACGATACCAAGACCCACCTGGTTGAAAGCCTCTACGCTGTAGTGGGGCAGATGTGACAGGGTAACGGGAATATAGGGTATGGGATGCAATAATTCAGGGGACTTCAGCACGGGCGAGACCGCTATCGATATCGTGGGCGCAACATTCGTTGTGGGTGACGTCGCCGAGTCCTCGTCCTTTGTGCTCGCATCGCCGCTCGGTGGGGGCGACGGCGTCGTCTGGAGTGTCGTGGTCGACAGCACTGGGCTCGTCGTGTGCGAACCCTCGGACCGCTCGGACGACGAAGCCTCATCCTCGTCCTTCTCCTGCCGCTTCGCCTTCGCGCGTTCGCGCTGCCGCTCCTGCTCGCGGACATTTGCCCGGCGCTCCAACCAGTCGATCCCATTGAACCAAGTGCTCTCTTCGCGCAGCTCCCGCATGACGTCCTCGAGCGAAATCCGCACCGCCTTCACCGCGGGATCAATCCCGTCCGCACCACATTCGATCGCGAGCCGCCGGACGATGTTGCGCATCGCCGGGAGGAGGATGTCGCGCATCTGCTTCATGAACGCGCGGTAGACTTGCTCGCAGAGCTGGAACGTCGGGGGGACAGGCGCGGAAGTGGTCTTTGGCCGTGGGTGCTCTAACTCTGTGCCATCACCTTCGCATTCACCGTCATCCACAGCACCAGAGTATGTCGCACCACGGTTCCATGGACATGGGTGTTCTGCGCGCACAACGGTCGGCCGGCCTGTGTTCGTGAAACCATACCACTGGTCGGCGGGACTTATCCAATGACCATCGAGGATGCGGTTGCGAGCCCAATCTTGGATGGCGAGGTCCTTCACACCTCCCGCATCCTCTGTGATGCTCAATACCTCCGGGTCTTCCTCATCCTCCTCTTCGCTCAGCTCCTCCTCGCTGCCATATCCCTCGCCCGCCTCCGCACGCGAGTACCGATTCGATGCGAGCGCCTGCTGTAGCAACTCCGGGAGCTTCGTCTGCGTCCGGAGCCAGTGCTTCTCCCGCGCCGTCACGATTACGTCCGCGATCGTCCCTTCGCCGAGGTCCAAGAACGCATCCACCGACTGCCGCGTCTCCCAATCTTTGCTCTGCCACTTTGGTCCGCCGAACGCCTCGCGGTCGGTCGCGTTGTTCTGCACCCGCGTCCACAGCCACTCCTGTCGGCAGAGCCGGCACGTCGCCTCCACTCCTGGCCAGGTCTCTTCGTCCTCATTCTCCGCGCAGCACACGATTCCTCCCTCGCCTTCGAGCTCCGACGGCGGCGATGCGCGCATGCACACGCCGCAGTACGTCGCCTTGCGGTGCTCCCGACAGGTGACGATGCTTCCTAGCCACGGCGTCGTGATGAGCCGCTTACCGTGCGCGAGGCCGGTACTGGAATACGGCATGTTGACTCTGCAGACGATGCAGGAGCAGTTCGTGATGTTCCGGAAGTGCTGGTAGGGGGTGAGTTTGAGCACCTGGACGTTCGTCGACCCCGCGGTGGCGCTTTGCTTGATGAAGGCGTTGTGCGCAAGAAAGTCGTTGGGGTCAATGACGGCGCATGCCTGTTGCCAGAACAGGTGGTCCTCAACTGCAGGACAGGTTGTCAGCACCGGTCAAGGGAGGAATGTGAGAGGGAAACAAGGAGGGAAGATAAAATAAGGAAAACGAAAGACCAAAGGGCAGCGGTAAGAAACAACGCCGAGAGAATCAACCAAAGACACCTTCGCGGGGAGACAATAACTAAGCGACCGTAGATCCCAGATGCATCACCGCGATATGGGCATCCTCGCAGAGATCTATTGCTGGCGCTCCTAAGAAGCGCGCGGCGTCCATGCGGTAAAGACAGATCCTGCCAGCACTACTATCCCCGCCAAGACATAGAGAAGGATGCCGACCTCGGACACGGCTGTAATCACCCAGAACGTATACGTCGGCCCTCCCCAGCCAACCTTCGCAATGAGCCCAATCTGCTCCGGCTGCGCCGGGATAACCCCGCAATGACGCCAGTCACCCGTGGGGAAGTCATCCATTGCGCAGCAGGGAGCACGTCGAAGCCTGCGCAAGCTCTCGGAGTGTAACACACAACATAGTGCACGGCTGAAACTCGCATTCCCAGTAATTCAAACCCTGACGCCCTCGCGCACGCGTTTGGAGAAGGAGAATACCACACACGCGAGCTTATCCGACGTAAGAAATGATGCCGAGAACCACATCGTTGTGGCGTCACGGTAAACTGACGAACCGGATGTGGCGGGGCGCGACGCGACGAAAAATGAGAGCCGCTGGCATGCGGCAGAATCCACAAGTTCAAGACGTCGTCTGAGACCAGACAATCATGGCGCACCGCGAACGTCGGGTGCGAGTCGTCCGATGTTGATGTCTGCAGTGCTCAATCCGGAGGGCAAAGCCGGTCGGCAATACCAGCAGGTGGTCTGCTCGCATAGCGAGCGCGATACTGCAGAAATGGGATGCTGGTGGGCCGCACTGTACAACAAGTCCATAGTCGAAACATGCAACGCCACAATTGAGTCAGGGCCGTCCTCTGGCAACGCCCGCCACAGCCGTGCCAGGCCCTCTGCTCGCTGCGGCTGCATGCACACCACGCAAGTGCCAGTTTTACCACGATAGAAAGATGGAGAGAAGAGCTCATAGACCATGGAAACGAATGAGGAAGCAACGGAGCGCACGCTCGAACGCAGACGACTCGACAAGCGCGCTCAGCCACACTCGATCTCGCCGTCCGGGCCCACAGCACTCGCGGAAGAATTCAGGAACAATGAAGTAAACGCGAAATTACGATCGAGCGAGTCAAAGTGAAGGTGACAACGCCTGGATAGCCGGTGGCTGAAACAACATAATGAGCGCGACTCACGAGCTGTGCCCCACGCAGGACAGATACACATCAACCTCTCGACGTCAAGGGCATCGCGGAGGACGGTAAAGACAAGCCGAGACGGCCAGGCCTCGCGGTACTCCCAACCGGCAGGGCAGAAGCTGGTGGAGGACGCGTCGAGGATGTAATATGTGGCGATGAGCCTGGTGTGGCTGCTCAGTTTCCGCGAACGATCGCAGCTAGGAGTACGCAAACCTGATTATCTCGGGCGGCAGTTGCGACCATGATCTTGTATCTTTGCCTTTGAAGGTTGTGGTCATCGTCGAGAACAATGTAGAGCTCGCTGCGGCGCGCGGCGAGGAAAGAGACATGGGCGACATTGTCACAGGAATAGCGGTAGGTGACAGATCGCGACTGGGGTGTGTCACGGCCCCCTAGCGGCTCCGCCACACGGTTCCCACGCACGGACCAGTTGCACGTTCTCACGCCCTCATTGTGGCCTCCCGTATTTAAATGCTATCAACAGCAGATTCAGAGACCCTGACGTCTGCTAGGAATGGAATAATTTCGATCCCAACAAGCACAGTTAACAGCAACGACGTTCAAAATGTCTCCAGATGCAGAAAAAACTCAAACGAATGCTTCACTGGAGGAACACCCCCATTCGAAAAGCGAGACTGCTCCCTTGACTCCGCGGTGGACAACATAGAGGATGCGGGGCTTTAACAAAATATCGACTATCCGACGAAACCTTGGCCGATTGCACACCAGAACCTAACCTGGGCTGATGATCAGGAATGCGACACGTTGAGAATCAACTAGAGAGCCCACCTGATTGACCCAAATGTACATGATCGATCTCAAATTCGATACGTCCGGTTCCACAATCTGCAGAATCCCTCGGTATATTGTCCCGACGGCATTGACAGCGAGGAGTTATGTCTAATTCCTCGCGCGATGGCAGAAGCCTCACTCTCGTGCTCGCTCGCTGCCCCCGCTACACTACGACTTCGCCGTCCCCGCGCCCGACGCTCACCCCCAAATCCCTCAGCTCGCCCTTCTCGATCTCATACACCCACCCATGCACCCACACGTCCCTCCCCTTCTCCCACGCGCCCTGCATCACGGCCGTCTCCACGACATTCCGCACCTGCGCGCGCACATTCGCCTCGACGAGCTCTTCGGGTCCCATCTTGCCCTCTCGCGCGAGGTCCGTGAGCGGTGCGAGCCACCGGCCAAGGGGGGTATCGGGAGCAGATGGGGATGGGGGAGATTGGGCGGCGGCGTGACATGCGGCGGCGCCCCCGCACTGTGTGTGCCCGACGATAACGACGTGAGTGACGCCGAGGTGCTCGACGGCGTAAGTGAGCACGGCGAGCGCACTGTCGTCGTCGGGGTGGATTTGGCTGTGGCAGGACGGGTTAGGATTGGTTGAGCGGGCCAAGGAGACGAGCTTGGAGCGAGAGGGGAGCTCGCAATCGCGTGATATGGCGCTGGTTACGCGTCCTCTAGGAGGCGCAGTTAAGGAAGCGATATACATGTCACCTTGCAGCTCTCCATTACCTCATGGACGCGAATGAGCACACCGGCGTTAACAGGCCCGAAGTAGCAAGGAGCCGTAGGCCGCGGACGCGCAGAGCAGCGGGTAAGAGGGTTGTTCTGGTACGCACCGCGGAGGTCCGCCGTCGCCCATGAGTATCCCACTATGCAGCCAGCACGTGGCGGGAGCCCACAGTACACCACGCAGCAAGGCACAGACGGAACTTCGTCAAGAACGCGTGTGAGAGCCCTCAGCTGCCGGTGACTGCACTTGGGGAAACGCAACCACGCGCCGTGTTCTGGAGACATACAATGCACTTTGGAGCGCAGAATGGCGCTTAAAAGGTCCGGTGCGCATGCACATGAGACCCCGCCACGTCTAAGCCCAACGTATCTGTACCGTTTATCCAGCTTTGGAAAACGAGAACGAAGAGAGGGGCGTCCACAAGAAGGAAGAGAGCGAACGAAAAGCGGTAACAGAGGTAGGAGCTGAGAAACGATGCTCACTTAGCTATATTGCGATGGACGAAGATGTCGCCGGGGCGCGACGCGGTCACGACTGACTCGGGCACGCGGGAGTCGGCACAACCGATCCAGAGAACCTGGGATCCGTGCAAGTCAGCAAACTGGTGCGGCTCGGCCACGAGAACGCTCAAGACGCCGCTATGCACATATAGCCTAGTGGACGTGTCCGGACGAGCGCATACGTACCTTTGGGGCCTGTCCCTTCGTACACTGCTCAAAGAATCCGGGCTCGGCCTTCTGGACGTCTGCGGCCCACTGTTTGTTATTGGCGAGGAGGCTAGCGAGTACATGGTCGTAGAACATGGCTTATGGTTGTACGGACGCAAAGCCGAGTGTATGCGTGGTGATAATTTGATATATTGAAGGCACAGTATAACGGTAGTGAATGTAGAGAGAGGTGGGAACGGAGGGAGAACAAGTTGGGGGGAGAGATGAGCTGGGGTGTGGCGGCGAGCGCGGTGGCGGGAGACAACGGCGGAGTGGAAGTCTGGAGAATGCAGCGGTTTCATACGCTCACGTCTCCCTCGCGTCGTTGCGATGTCCGACAGTTCGTATCCGTCCAATGCCGTCGGATTTCCTAAGATTTCCTAGTGTCCGAATCCGATAAGCCGCACACAAAATGCGCCGACCTCGAGCTCAGTTTAAGTGTACCGGACATGGGGTGACCATTTTGCAATTCGCCCGCACGATGGTAGGATGCGGCACAGAAAATCGACCAGCATTGTATCCCTTCTTATGCCCGAAGCTGAGAACGAATCTCTGTGTCAAATACACGATATTGATATTTACGCTGTCGAGCATAGCGAGAAGGCCAGAAAAGCCACCGTCCAGTCGCGTCGGATTGAAGAGCCGAATAAACCCGAGCGCGAGTCGCCGTCACAGCCATCAGCCCATTTGCAGGTCGTCCTCGTCGTCATCCTAACCTCAGGCCACCAAGCAGCAACGAAAGCAAGCATAGAGGTCATCCATCACAGTTCGAGAAGGTTTCGGAGACAGTTTTTGACCCGCACCCTTTATAGAGCCCCGAGGCCGGCGCCTCGCGGCCCAGACACCCGCAATACAAATTCCTCAGCCAGTCGCGTGCGGATTGGTTTCGACGCTGCGCGAGAGGATGCCAAGCCAATCGCGAGGGGGCCACATGAATGGTGAGGACGACATGATGGGGGCGATGTCCATGGGCATCCCCTGCTATACAAGGGTCATAAGTCGGAGTGAGCATTCTAGTCACTTGTTCCTGCTGCTCACTTTGTATGACTTTGCAGAGCGACGTGCATAGACAGTCGTCCTGTGTCGCCACGCCCCACACAAGATGTACCCAGGACTTCAGGAAACACCCTCCAGGCCCGGTAGACCTTCTCTCTCAATCTCCAGATAAGAGTCACTAGCCTTTGGCTCGCCATGGATCACTACACACTTCTCATTGGCGATATTCGTGGCGGACGTGTTCGCAGGCAGCGCATATAGCTGACTGGAATCATACCCCGCGTCTTCCTCGACGTCTTCACTACCAAGAAGCCTATCTGGCCTCTCAACCAGCATCATCACATCTGCTTCTGGATGTCCCCTGCTTCTTTCGAACATTCGCGGGTGTGTATCTGAAGTCAAGAACCGCCTTGAAGGTCCTTCCATCTTTTTTTGGGCCACGCAATTCTCCACGTTCTCTCACCATGGGACGCGCGTTCCCCGTCGCATTCAACCCTTGTTATGTTAGAGTGGAAAGGCAGGCGGATCTGCCCTTGTCTCCCGACTCCTTCGTCCTACCGAGCTAATCCGATGCAACCGCGATCCTTCTAATGATAACTCTCATCAATCGCTTCAGAGATCTCGCATGGCGGCATGTTCTGTATAGCAACTTAGCCCCCAAGTCATGCGACCGCTGCACTTGGCGATCAGTTCGTAGTTTTGGGCTTATTCGTCCGCTCTCCATCTTAGTCTCTCCTGGCTCAGGGTCAGAACCTCACCATCATCGAGCGCGTGGGACTATAGCATCCTGTAGATTCACAGTGAGCGACTGTGGCCACCCCTGCATATTAATGTCTAGGCTAGACTTCATTCCGTTCTGTACTGGTGCAGCTCTTTGAAGCTCTCTGCCACAGCGGCCCTACTCGTCTCCGATCTCGCGCTACTTGGTTACATTTTGCCAGCATATATCTCGCACACTTTCCTGCTTCCCGCCGCCTGTTCCTGCTTTCTTTCCTGTTTTGTAGCTCCATCGAAGTTAATTCTCAAGGCCACCTCTGGTATTCTCCGCCGCAAATGCAGAGATCTGTCTTTCGGCAACTATATGCGAGGAGTGCGTTTATCCTCAGTCCCTACTGTGTCTCCTCGCCGGTATTGACCCTTATAACCACACCACCTGAACCACCACATCTGCGCGCGTGTGACAGTGGACACCATATCTTACGGAAGTCATGCAGTATATACGACAGGGACCTTCGCATATACCCACACTGCTCGTGACGTGTCCCCATCCTCTTGATTGTCTGCTAGTGCGAAGTGCTCGAGCAGGGCCCTCATCCTTCTAGGATAAGTTGGTCAATCGCGATTCGAGCAAACTCGGGAAGGCGCGGACAAGGCGCTCGGAATTGCCAAAGCTCTGGAAAATGAGGTCGAAGAGGTGCAGACGAGGAACATTTGGAATCGAGCCACTGCGGCAAATAATTCGAGGCGAGAAAGCGGAAGCAAACCCGTACTGGTAGCATGGTAGTCGCAGATACTAAAGGATCGCAATATTGTTTGGAATGTGCCTGCTAACATGTACGGGGATTTGGCTGCATAACGTGGCGCGACCTCAATATTCAACTTGAGGTATGTGATCAGAGGATGTCGGGTCATGTCATGGCGTAGCTATTGTAAATCTATGAGGAATAATAGTGTTTTTGCTTCGTGTTTCTCTGGATCTGCCCAGTGGGGTATGCGGGAATATATAACCATGGTTCTGTTGCCCTCCTAAGGACTATCGGAGCTCAGTAGTGCAACAAGTTCAATGTTCCAGGTCGATACCATTGCACTGCTGTTCGAATACAACGCAGGCGAACACTGGGCATCGGTGATATATTATTCTCTATTCGCCCGACCGACAGTGACTTAGCCATCCTCTGGAGGATACGCTTGGGACATAACTCGATCTCAGACAATGTGCAATTATGAGCGTGTATGGTCTTCAGCGGCGTATTTCGTTCTGCGAAAGCTCAGAATAATGCATATGTCAGCTGGGAACAATGCAAGGCACGGAATTCACATTGGAACGACGCGCACGTACCATAGCGTAGTCGGGCAACATACGTAAGTATGAGATAGCCTGCATGGGATAGATGAAATATACGGACGACGATATATGCAGCCTCCTTTTGCGAATAAACAGGAAGCTATGCTACATCGGGCACCGCCGATTTCCACACAATTCCGGCCTTGCGTGCCACGTCCATCGCGGTCTGTCGCACTGCCCTCGTCTCTTCCCGTGTTGCCCCGACATTCATCGCGTTCACGAGATGCCACCCAGTCTGAACCGATGCGTCAACTGCAATGAGGGCGGCCACGATGACGAAGGATGTCTCAACGTGCGAGAGGACGGATGTGCCGCCCCACAACACCCCGAGGCCAATGGTTGTGCACCACCATCCTGCGCAGACGTGAGTTCGAAGAAACTTGGTGCAGTCGGAAGGAAGGATGCGACTAACCAAGGTCAGGGTAGGCACTGTCAAAGCGGCTGTGTGCGGCCTCCGTTTGGTCGCCAAACATAGTGGAGAAGAGCTCTCTCCCGCTCTGTTCGCACTCAGTTAACTGCTTCTTCGTGTCTCTATCGGCGATATTCGGTAATCGTTACGGACATGATGGTGTATGCCCCACCTCAAAATCTGCTTCTCGCGCAATTCTTCAGGCATAACATTATTGAGAGCGATGAGGCCGTTGATCGCCTACGGTGGTACACATGACCAGTGAGTTGTCTCGTCGCTGAATGCACCGAGACACATACTCTCGGCATGCCAGACATCAGCCCAGACTGGAATAATGCTTCTCTGAACTTGCGTGCCAAGGCCAATCTCTCCTGGTGCATCTGCTCCGGCGTTAGGTCCTTCTCTCGAGCGGTGTCCAGCTCGTGCAGCACGTATTTCCAGACCACAGGAATGGCCTGGGGCTCATTGCTCGCACTGAAGGCGACTACGACGACGAGATACCATAGATCGTCCAATACAGGGTGGACACTTGGTTCTTTGGGACCGGCGAACGCGGCTTTAAGCTGTTCTAGGAACGCGGAAGTCGCGAGATGTGCCATTGATATTGCGGAATGATACCGGCGGGGGTGTGGGCCGCATTGAAGGAGTGCGGCAATCTATATAGCATAGATGGCAGCTGGCATCAAAATTTCGCTTTATCAGCGCGCAACGGTCGTGAGATCTGGAACGTTGCGGTATACATACGTGAGATTTAGGTACATACAGGCAACACGTAGCTTTGTCTTTCATTCAATATCCAATACCGAAACAAGGCCAGGTGTATATTTCTAGCCGTCCTCGGGAACCATCCTCGTCTTCACGCACACCACATGTTGGACGTGCAACCAATGGTCGGTCCATAAATCACTACAGCTATAATAAAAAGTCTACTCCGTACCGGAGGTCACAAAAGACAGAAGATGTGTCACATATACAAAGCAGCTGGTCCCTCCAAGCCAACCGCAACTGGCGTCGATGCGCTGTAGCATGCGCGGTAAACGCGATATGTAAGGTATACACGCTCGTCGCACCGACTCCGGTCCACAGTCTAGTCCATGTCAGAGCCAACGAATGAGCAAAAGTTCGCGTGAGTAGTGGATAATGTTCTGATCCATGCTATGTAAGATGCCAATGTCGAGCCCAAGATAGGTTCATGTGTGTGTTTAGGATGCGTTGTCTAGCAGTCGTCCGTGTTCACCGCTTCGCGCCGGTGGTAACGGCTGCCGCCGACGTGTCTGATGCAGTGTCGGACGACGCCACCGCCGCGCCATCGCTCGTTGTGGGGGCTGCAGCAGCCGTCGTGGACGGTACCACGCCGGAGGCAGTCGTAGTTGGGGCCGCGGCCGGAGCAGCCGGCGGGGCCGTCGATGGGGCAGCTTGCGCTCCCGCACCGGTCGCACCACATCCAGACAGCGGGACCTGCGCATTGACCGCGTCCCACGCATCAGGGTACGCGCATCCGGAGATCGTCGTCACGAATTCGGCCGTGTCCGAAGTATCGTCCCACCCATTACCCGCGCTCACTGTCGCCGCAGCCGAGAAGCTGAGCGGGGGCATGGTGATGATCGGCGCGGCGGTCGTGTAGGAAGGGAGGAGGTCAAGCGATGCGGCGGGCACGTTCGAGATGGTCGCGGGCGGGAACTGGCCGAACTGCTCGATGGACGTCGCGGCAATCTCGCCAGCGCCAGCGCCACCGGTGGCCCAGGACGCGAAGGTGCCGTTGAACGGCTGCGGGGCGACACCGACGGCCTCACAAGTGCCGTTCGCAACACGGGGGTCGGTCGGGATCCAGCCGTTCTCGAGGCCAAGCTGGTATGACCATTGTGGTGCACGCACGGTGTTTGTGATAGACGAGGGCGCAATCTACACGCGAGAACAATGTCGTGAGTCAGCGAGGGTATACTGGGTGCAGTGGCAACCTGCGCACCTTCCAAGTCCAGAAGAACCAGTCGCCCAGTGCGTCCATGCTAGCCATTGCGAAGGCCATCAAGCCTGCCTTCACGTCGTCAGTCCAGCTTTCCCAGTCCTGCCACATCGTGCAGTTGCCCCCCGCGTGGGGCTGGAGGCCCGCGCCCTCGACGAAGTAGCCACAGTCATTGAAGCCGTTGCTGAACTCGCCAGCCATTGTCACTCCGAAGTTCCCTCGGCTATATCAAACAAGGAGCAAGGGTAAGGTCGATTTGAGGCGGAATACCCAAAGTCAGAACATGATGCAGTCGATGATAGATGCGTCACGAACCTCGCGTTCATGCCCGGACCCCACGCACTGCATGCCTGCGATGGCCACTGCCCACCGAGCAGTGTCGTCCCGTTACCTCCCGTCGCGGGGATATCAATCGGTGCATCGTTCGGCTGGCCATCGAATGCAAAGTATGGGTGAGTATCTAAGCGAATGTCAGCCCAATTCCATAGGACGCTAACGAGTAATTGAGATGAGGGCTACCACACTCACCCAAGATGATACGATCTGAGCCCTGCAGGAAGCCCTTCCACGAAGCCGTACCCACGAAGCCGTCGTGAATCGCAATGTATGCGCCGTGCCCCTCGCCAATGCCGGTGATGTTGCGAATCATGTCGTAGGCGTGCAAGTAGCTGAAAAGAACAAGTGGCGTAAGCATCAGATAAAAACGGACAAATGAGAAAATAGAGCCTGAAGCATCACGTACAAGGTTGTGAGCTGGTCCTTCCCAATTGTTGTCAAGAGCGCCTCGTTCACAATCCCATACACCGGTATCAGGTTCTGGTACTCCGGCTGCGAGATGAACTCCGCAAGCGTGCGGATATAATCCAAAGCGCGTTGCGCATTCGCGATACCCATGACTCCATTGAGGAAGTTGACCGAGCCGAGCCGGCCCGAGTGATTGTACCCATTCTGCGAGCCAGGGATGGTATGCAGGTCAATCTCGACGCGCAACCCGTACTTGCGCGCCCACCCAAGCAGCCGTAAGATGTACTTCCAGCACACTTGCGGTAGGAACGGCTCCGCGACGGGCGCGTCGCTCGTCGCGTTCAGCCCGACGTTGTCCCACGTCTGAATCGCCCAGAATGGCACCGGCAGCCGGATCCAGTTCAGGCCAGCGCCCGCGATCTGCGCAATGTCCTGCTCCGTGATGAACGTCGCGTAGTGGTTCTCCAGCGTGCTCTCGAGTGACCCGTTCGCCGCGAGCGCGGTGCTCAGCGTCCACTCGTCGACAGCACCGGTCGCCTCGTACAGCGCGGGTGTGATGAACGGCTCGAGTACGAACAGTCCCCCGAGGTTCACGCCGTAGATGTGGTCGACGCCCCATGTCCACGGTTGATTCAGAGGGGGCGTCCACGAGTTGGGTTGCGCAGAGTCATTGTAGGGGTTCTTCGGGTCCGACACCCCTGGAGGGCGAGGAAGTCAGTATACTTGGCATCGCGGCGGAAATGGCTCTGTGAGACTCAATGACGGCGATTCTTGTTGCTGGGTCTGAATGAGCTCCCTCACGCGCCTGACGCTGTTATGCAGATCACGCGCCCGCCGATCCGATCACCAAAACATTGTCCGCGCGCCGCGCGCCACCTCCAACTGCGGACAAGGCCAAGTTTTAGATCGACCGCTCGAGACAGCACATATAGTGCGGAGATGGCAGCCCCATTGCCAGTATTGTGATCGACCTGGACTGCTAATAGACAGGGGGATATTGCGAGCGGCGCATCCGCAATCTATCCCGCAGCGCTGATCATACTGGAACGAGTCCGCACATGATCCATAGAGAAGGTGGGAAGTGCGTGTCCAGCACAGTGATAGTGAGCACATCCGACACGCATATAACGCATCATATAGCCAGGGTAGATTACTCCGTGCGAGTGTGCCTGGCAGTGAGGGAGACCCGGGTGCAGAGCGCCGTCTCACAAATTTGAGAGCGCAGAAATAGTACATGGAAAAGTAACACGCTTAACAGCATCAGCGCGCAACGAACCGGCGCTCCCGAGCGCGCCCTTCCATACACTTAGGTTGCTGTGGCGCGCTGATGGACAGGAAGCGGGAGACTCTAAATTGTGAGGCGGTGGCTCGACGTAGGCACCGATCGTGCCTGACACTCTGCGCAGCCAAGACATGATACCGCCGCACAATACGAGTAAAGGAGAAACAGAGAAAGGGGTACGAGTGAACGACACTCACAGAATCCACCGAAGGGATTGATGTACGTGAACGAGGACCCGTCGTCCATGACGACGGTGCTGCCGTTCCCGCCAGTGACCGCGCCCGTCGGACTCTCTGGGTTGCTCGCATTCTTCGCAGCAGCCGCCGAGCTGCTTCCGCTGTGGTGTGGCTTGACAACGACGAACCATACCGGCAGAACGACCGCCAGTACCACGATTGCGAGCAGGATGAACGCGCCCAGCCAGAATAGCGGTCGCTTCCAAATGGGTATCTTTGCATACCGCGATGACATCGGTCCTGCACTTGCGACAGCTGCCTCTTTATCGCCATAGGGCTCGTTCGAGAGCGGTGCTGCATTAGCTGCGTTGGGCGCGAGGGCGTCTGACGAGGCGAGTAGCGGCGCGCCCGTGTCAGCGTCGTGCACGCCGTATTGCGAGGCGCGCGGAGTGGAGTTCAAAGAGGCTTGCAATGCAGGCGAGCCGGGCGCAGGGTTGGGCGGGACCAGGCTGGCAGCAGAGGCATGGTATGACTGGTCGACGAAGCCGCCTTCGCTGTTGGAGGAAGGCGGGGCGGGCGGCTGGAGCTGCTCGGTCGACATCGCGGGGGGCGCAAGCGACGTGAGGAGCGGGGGAGGAGGAGAGAGGAGGAAGAGAGTGGTGGCGGCGCGAGGGTATAAGGCAGGGAACCATTAAAACGAGGACGTCAATTGAGGACAGCGGCGAGCTGCCAGCTAGTGCCAGCCAATGGGCTGGCCACGCTAAGTTTGGACGGGACTATTCTTCCGCGCTTGCCCCGCAGGCGCGCGTAACTATATTTAGTGCGCCGCTTGCTGGTCTATCAGGACAGCCTCCCACGCCCATCCCTGCCCTGGCCCGCCTCAAACCTCGTCGAGCGGGCTGCTGCTGGGCGCAGAGATGCAGCACACATCCCGCCACCGATGCGTGGATTGTCCGAGTGCGAACGCACACAGGACCAGGTGACAGACGGACAAAAGTGGCTCCCCAACTTCGTACCGAGTGCGGGCATGACGTCATACCCAACGCACTCACCGCATCAGACCGCCTCCCGCCGATCGTACTATCGCCGTCACCACCTCCCGCTCGCTCAGAGGGCGCATCAACCTTCATCAAGCGTCGCACACAGCGCGCACTGCCCGCATCAGCCGCGCACACGAGCCAAGGCACACACTTCCCTGACCGCAACGACTAGAGGAACGTTGCTCGGAAGAACCACCATTCATCTCCCACGAGGTCGCGGCAGAAGAGCGCAGCAAACGTGAGTACACGACTCCAAATCCAACGCCGTTGCTACGCACAGTCACCTGAAGTTCCAGGTTCCATTGCAAAGGTATCCTCGTCGCAGGGGTGGCCGCCGCAGCACTGTATGAGAAATGCGCGAGCCCCGTGTGTAGGTCGCGTGCGTGCTGGACAGGAGAGCCAGCCCGGTCAAACCAGTCCGTCGCAGGCCGACTCCACTCGCCGAGAGAACCCTCCGGAAATTGGTCCGCATCGTGTCCTCGTCTGCAGCGTGGGAATATCCAGTGCAGCGGTTCGTACATGTCATGCACCGTGATCGGCACGACGAACGCTGTAGAATCCACCATGGCTCCGATTTCGTTGCCCCTATATATACTCGCTTTCCTGACGAAACGGGTGAGACGGGGCGCTCGATATAGGACATATCTTGAGATAAGGTTGAAGAACGAAAGATTGGGTTTCACAGTGCTTCCATGGCGATAGACAGTATTTTATACAGGACCGAGATTTCAGAGAAGCACGGCATGTAAAGTCGCGCATATATGCGCGAAACTTGCTCCGGGACTCCAGGCATGAATGAAGAGAACCAGTCACGCGGCTGCAGAGAAGGACTTTTGTTGACGGACGACGTCCGCATAGCGTCCATTAGTAGTAGACGCAGACCTGGCACTCAGATGGAGCAGCTACTATGCCACCGTATCAGCGACAGATGTGGAGGCATAGGCGTGCATCCGAAGCCACAGATGCACCTGAACCGGCCATGAGCGACGCGACCGTCTGGCATAAAAGAGAAGATTGCGCAGCCGTCTTTGAACGAGCGGGAGATGCCGGAACCTCAGCCAGCACGATAACGACAACCACGCACCGCGCATCCAGAATATCGGGGCTAGAGTGTTTGGCCTTGGCACAGTCCGGTGAAGTGAAGACAGCTGCGAACCCATTATCTGACTAGCACCACATCCATGATTCCTGTAGGCTCCTATCCTGTTCAACCCTCTTCCCAACAGATCTAAGTAGAGTAAATCTTGCCTTGAGTAGCTTCAAAAATGCATCGATAGTGCTTTGTAGAGGACGTTGTACGCAAGTATCTCGGCGTCGATAGCGACGCAGTGCGGTTGATCGCCTTCTTCTGGCTCCAGCCATTCGACCGACGACCGGGAGGTTCGAAGTAGGCGCTAATAGTTTCGTGCCAGGATCGGAACCCCGGCACGAGTCTAGCGTCCGAGAGCGAGCAACATCAGGCGCCCTTCCATGTACACTCTCCGCGTCTGAGCTGTCTCTGTTGATAGTTTCGCGCCCTTGTCTGGAACGTCAAATCCCTCTGTTTCTGGTGTGCGTGACTATCATTGCACTCACAGATCACTATGCAGAGCTTGTGCATGAGCTGACCTGGTTTTGTCTTGTTCACGCAGTGATGATTGGCTGCCTAGCACACTGTGTTATGTACGGATACATACGGATGTGGCCAAGTAATAAACAGGTCATCAACAAATCTATAACTTCCAAATCCGACCAACGAACAGAAAGTATGTTGGAATAGGTACCATACACACATTTTCCAAAGCTTTGAAAAGGCAGCTCCTGGTGGTCTATCAATGACGATGATGTACCGAAGTCTAGAGATACAGTACATTACGAAATTTATCTGAACGATCGAGCTTTAAGTGAGGCAAATGTCAATCCAACAACCTTCAGGCTTCCTCCACATTGGCCAGCATCAGTTCTTAATTACAGCTTACTACATATGCATGCATCATTGCATACACAACATTGACAATCTGGACAAATGTGCATTTCAATCGGTAGATGCCATTCGACTCGCAGCTCGCTTTCTGTTCCAAAAGGACCGCCAACGCCGTGTTATTCAACACTGGCTCCTCCTAGTACTGTGAAGGTAGTGAATAATCCGGGATGACGAAGGAAGCGGAACAGCGTAGAGCATTAGCTACTTCAATCTCCAGTGCAAGTGCCCGCTTTCGCAGCGCCTGAAGGCTTGACCAACGGTCTCTGCATCACTGTTCGACGTTCCAATCTGTGCAGTACAATGCAGCATTGGCACATCAAGTATCTTTGTGCAGAAGAAAGGACTACCTTGAATTCAATGATGAGTCGTGCCTCCTGAGTCGTTCGGCAAGAAAGCACAGCCACGGCGGAGTTTGAAGGACGGCGGAAAACTCTGAGTAATTCAAGGGGATTCCAAGATTCCCTCGGCCACCTTTCTCTGTAAGTAGAATTGTAAATCCACATACGTTTCCACACCGTAGCACAAGATTGGCTGCGCAACAACCTCGACGGAAGCGCGCATGCAAACTGTGATTTGGATGCTACAGTATCGACATGCGAGAAGCCTTTCAGCGCCAATCTGGCGATAACGTCCCTATCGCTTCGCTACCCAACCCAAACACCATCGTCGTCCCCACCACCATGTCTGAAGTGCGCAGGACGAAAGCCCTGCATCTGCCCACCCCACTGGCGTTGAGGATCGAACCATCCGGAACCTGACGATGGGGTCGGCGCCGCCGGCCGGGCATGACACAGCAATTCCGCTAGCGGAAAAGTTTGCCATGTCCTCGCTCTCGCTCACAACACACATAGTACGCTCGACGCCGGCACACTTGCGATGTTCTCTCGACTGGTACCTAGGCCGCGCACGGCGCAGCGAATCCTGAAGCTACCAAGCGCCGCACGACGGTGGATGAGCGTGCGCCCGGAGGACGCGTCCGGCGCAGGCGCAGCCCGTGAGTCCCCCGTCCCCGCCCCCCCCCGCCCCCCGGCGATCGCGCTGATCAGCGGTCGCAGCCCGCAAGAAGGTGACGATACAGCATCTGCACAGCCTGCGATCGCGCGGCGTGCCCATCACGATGCTCACCGCGTACGACTTTCCGACCGCGCGCGCGTGTGATGCACACGGCGTCGACATCACGCTCATCGGCGATTCCCTCGCGCAGGTCTGCCTCGGGTACGACTCCACCACGCGCCTCACGCTCGACGAGATGCTTCACCACTGCCGCGCGGTGGCGCGCGGGAGCAAGATCCCGCTCCTAGTTGCGGACATGCCATTTGGGACGTACCACGCCAGCCCTGAGGACGCGGTGCGCGCGGCTGTGCGCATGGTACGCGAGGGCGGCGTCGAGGGCGTGAAGCTCGAGGGCGGGCTCGAGCTCGTCGAGACCGTGCGCCGCCTCACGGCCGTCGGGATCCCCGTCATGGCACACGTTGGGCTCATGCCGCAGCGCCACGTCGCGCTCTCCGGGTACAAGGTCCAGGGCCGGCGCGCCGCCTGCGCTCTTGGCGTGCTCCGCAGCGCACTTGCCCTCGAGGCGGCCGGCGCGTTCGCGGTCGTGCTCGAGGCGGTGCCCCGCCCGCTCGGCGCGTATGTCACGCGCGCACTGCGCGCGCCAACGATTGGGATCGGCGCGGGCCCGGAGACGAGCGGGCAGGTGCTCGTGTGGGACGACGTGATGGGGATCTGGTGCGGAGACAAGGCGAAGTTCGTGCGGCGCTTTGCGGACGTGCGGGAGGAGGTGGGGAGAGGAGTGCGTGGGTATGTCCAGGCGGTGCGAGAGCGGAGCTTCCCTGAAGCGGCGGAGACGTATGGGATGCCAGAGAGCGAGTGGGAGGCGTTTTTGGCGCAGGCAGAGAAAGAGGGAGGGGGAAGGAGCGAGAGAGAAGATGTGGGCGAAGGCCAATGCGGCGCGGGGGCAACATAACAGCTACGTCGGGCCGGTTTCTCTATAACGTTATTGCAGTATCTATCCCAGCTAATGTACGACTTGCGTGGCACCCATACATGTAACAAGATCATCCTAATGTCAACTTGGTTCTCGCCATTGTGCGAGATCGACGGGCCATTAGATAGTAAGACATGGCGCGGAGTGTGCCGCCACTTTCCTATATCGACACAACGCCTTCGCTGAACGGATACTTGTGGTGTCTTCAGAGATGCTCGTAGGGGTATTCTGCTGTAGAATTTCCGCTGGCCTGGCCCGCTCGGGGTTTTTCTCGAGCCACGTTCGCTCAGCGATGGAGGTATTTTTACGCACTACCGTAAACTCGCACGTTTGCCCGCCTCCGAGGCACACCATAAGCAGAACAGAGAGTATTTGCTAACGTTGAACGTGTGCTCGGTTTCATTCACAGCGATACTTCTTTTGAATCGCGCGCACATTGTATGAGCATGTGGCAGGGACTTCGTCTCTGATGTGGATCCTGCGCCTCTCGAGCTGCATTCGACAAATGCGTTCGTACAATGCTACTGTCACGTTGTGTCGGAAACATCGAAGGCTTCTTGCATGCAGCTGAATCTCTGAGCAGGATTACACGGGTAGATGGCCAATTATCTCCTCCGGCGCTTTACCGGCACTACGAGCGTGACGCGTCGAGCTGCTGTCTTTATAAATAATCCTCTCGTTGTGTTCAACCGTCTCGTAATTCTCTCTCAACCAGCTTTCTGTGTATCTAGCACTTCCCAGCACCATCGCCCTTCTGACCACGAGCTAGACGTCATTATCGCCGTCAGACTACCCCCCGGAATCATTCTCGTGACGCCGCTTCTGGTCATCAGCAACGGATCGCCGCATGGTGCCAGGGCTTCTGGAAAGGAACACGCACAGAGCCCAGGGTCCTCGGATTGTCTGTCTCCCTGTGCACCTCAACAGATAAGAGTGCGCGAGGATGCACGTCTTCGACCTGGGACCCCCGAGTCTCACCCTCGACGTCTGGGGCGACATCATGCGTTCTTTTGTGGGCATGCTAAACAGGCTGTACATATACTTGACCGCGTTCCTCGTCTCGAGTACTGTCGTGCCCAATGGGACAGCGGGCAGATTTGGCGTGCAGGTCGCTGAGGCACAGTACCTGCTGGGTTTGGGTGAGCCAGCCACTCTCGAGCCCTGTTTGTGGTGATCTTGGTTGACAACGGTGCTGCAGGCATCGCGGACATTACTGGGTGGGACTATATGCATTGCCAGATGTATCGTATGACTTAACTTGCCCTAGACCGGTCGTGGAGACCAACATGATGGTAGGTGATCGCTTTCTTTGCAAGGTCACTGTGCTTGGGAAGCGCCCGATTCATGTGTGGAACCTACATTCTGCATCTGTACACTAACGAGTCTGCAAACGACGACCACCCCGCGTCTGTGGCGTCTGGACATGGCAGGAATGGCTGAAGCCAAGCTAACTTACACATATTCTATCCACACTAGGGTTATGCCTCGTTGGCTCAAACGGACAGCGGTCTGTACATGCGTCAGCGCAGTAGGGCGTTCATAGTCGCGGATGCCTCCAATTCCTCCAACCGCGTCGTCTACATTAACGCAGGTACGGCCTTCCCCATTGTCCCCTCACCTCACTCACGCACCGTACCCACAGACATCGCCATGGGCGACACCGGCGTGCGGCGCTCCATCGTATCCGCGCTCTCCTCGCAGTTCCCGGGACTCTACACTAATGAGAACATCGCGCTCGGCTCGACGCACCAACACAGCGGCGTTGGAGGCTACCTTGAGAACCTCCTCCCGCAGATCACGTCCCTCGGTTATGTCCCGCTCACCGCAGAGGCGATCGTCAACGGCACTGTCCTTGCCGTGCAGCGCGCGCACGCGAGCCTCGCGCCGGGCTCGCTGAGCGTCGGCAACACCACCGTGCTTAACGCGAACATTAACCGCTCCCCGAGCGCATACCTCGCGAATCCCGCCGCGGAGCGCGCAATGTACGAGTATGACCAGGATAAGGAGCTGACGCTACTGCGCTTCGACGATGCGGACGGGAATGCGAGGGGGTTCCTGAGCTTCTTCCCGGTACATGGGACGAGCCTGTATGAGGTGGGTGTGCTTGTCGAGCGTGAGGCCCGGTGCTAACACTGAACGTAGAACAACACCCTCGTCAGTAGCGACAACAAGGGCATGGCTGCGTATCTCTACGAATGTATGAGAATGAGGTGTCATTATTTTCTCGATCTTCACTGAATCCGCTGCAGCGATGGTCGAGCCTGATGCCATGCCCGGCAACAACACCTTCGTAGCTGGTTTCACACAAGGTGTGTACTGCACCGTCTTGGGACTACATACATCTTGACGACTGGTGGACGCTCAAGCGAACGTGGGTGATACTAGTCCGAACACGTGAGTATATGCGCACCGTCTGTCGCTCTGAGCTCCCCTAACCCGCCTATATGCAGCCTAGGAGCATTCTGCGAGAGTCCTGGCCAGCCCTGGGACGGGCAGGCCTGCGATTTCGACCACTCCACGTGCGGAAATATGACCGAGGATTGCCACGGAAGGTACGTCTTGCCATCCACCGGAGATCGGCGTGCCTCACAACTGCCATTAACAGGGGTCCCGGGTTCCGCATCTCAGACTTTGCGTCGAACATGATCATCGCCCAGTACCAAGTCGACGGTGCGCAGACGTTGATGAGCCAGACACTCGCGCCCGTGTCCGGCCCGGTCAAGTGGGTGCACACCTACATGAACATGTGCGTCTCCACACCAGCGCAGAATGCGAGCCCTGTGCTGAGAGAACGACTTAGGTCCTTCCGCTCGTTCGAGCTGCCGAATGGAACAACGGTACAGACGTGCCCACCTGCTCTCGGTGCGACCGCTTCGGCCTGTACTTGTATATCCTTTCTCACACAAACGCGAACGCTACAGGATTCTCGTTCGCCGGAGGGACCACGTACGACGCTTGAACCTACCTCCGTCGTGGACGCTGATGTCTGTTTAGAGACGGACCTGGAGCCTTCGACTTTATCCAAGGGGACAACTCTTCGGACCCGCAGTTAGTCTTCTCTACCGAGTCATGTTCTCATTGGTGGTATTGACGATGGTATATAGGAATCCGTTCTGGGAAATTGTAAAAGGTACATGCTTCCTCAAGACATACCTCCTTGGAATAGCACTGACGCTCGGTCCAGGATTCATTACTCCCGACGCGCCACCCGAGCAGGTCGCCTGCCAAGCCTCCAAACCCATCCTCCTGGACACCGTGAGTCCCTTCCCTTCTAATCGCACCGAACCTCCCACATACAATGTCTGAACTAGGGCTATGCACACGAGCCGTACAACTGGTCCCCGAACACGGTTGACGTGCAGATGCTACGCGTCGGGAACTTCGTCATCCTCGTCATACCCGGCGAGCTCACGACCATGTCCGGCAGACGCATGCGGTGCGCCTCCATATCTTCACATCGCGCTCGAGGTCTCTGCTGAATTGACCGACTGACCGACATATAGTAACGCTCTCCGCACCGCACTCATCTCGAATGGAGTAGTCGGCGACGATGCGTATGTCGTGATCGCGGGACCCGCGAATACGTATGGCCATTATGTCGCGACGCCCGAGGAGTACACCGTACAGCGCTACGAGGGCGCGTCGACGCTCTTCGGCCCGCGTGCGTATTCCCTCTCCCCATTCCACTCTCCCATTCTTCCAGCCGGGGGCAACGCTGACCGCTTGACGCCACACAGATACGCTTGACTCGTACATCGAGAAGTACAGCAGCCTTGTATCGTTTCTCGCCGCGGACTCCGTGGGCTCGCCCACGAGCGACGCACCGCCGCCAGAACTCACGAGCGAGGCGATTTCCCTGCAGGTGCGCGCCCGTCCGGTGGTGCTGGAATGTAGGACTCTAATGTATATTGTTTGTGTAGACCGCTGTTATTTTCGATAGCCCTGGTCTGGGCCAGAAGTTCGGCGGCGTCCTCGCGGACGTCGACACTGTATCACCGTACTCCGCCGGAGACACTGTCGTGGCACAGTTCGTAGGGTGCGCCGGCTGCTCTCCTCCACCTCCGCTGCGTCGCTGACCTGAAGCTGCAGGGCTAACCCGAGAGTACGTTCTGGCAACTCTCCGGCAACGCATCCCATCTAACCCGTGCTTCGATAGAACAACCTGAGGCTTGAGGGCACCTTTTTGACCGTCGACCAGCTCGTGAACGGAGAGTGGTTGGCGGTTCGCTCGGACTCGCATCCGTCGACCGTCTACCAGTGGACACGGACGGACACAGTGAGTAGTTCCCGCAACAGTAGTTCGATTGCTGACAACTGTTATCCTAGATAATCGGTACCAGCACTGTGAATATCTCATGGTAAGCGCCACATTGGCTATATACACGTTGGGCTCACTGACAGATATTCGTAGGACCATCGAGGATGAAACTGCAGGTGAGGCAGAGACAAGTAATTCGCGTAGAAACAGAACTAATTAACGTCTGAAGCCGGCACATACCGCCTCTCCTATTTCGGTGATGCAAAGCCCCTCATCGGCTCAATCACGTCCTTCATCGGACACTCTTCGAACTTCACTGTGGCATAAGTGACCGAGACAGTAACGACCACTCACGTAACTCCAGCTTTTTTGCTCTCTATATGTCTGTACTTCTTACCTTTCCTTGGACAACTCTAGCTCGCTCCTTGGCACTGTAGATACCAGTAGTCGCGTGCATAGATATTGGACATTTTGCAGGTGTAGTGGACAGGATGTGTGTATGTATCGGATCATATATTATACGGTTCAGTGCTAAAAGTGGTGGACGGAAGCCCGATGCGAATCACGGTCCCAGAAGTCCTTGGCAGTCCGCGCAGGCAGCGAAATGTGTGCTCAATCCCGGTAGGTGGCCGGGCTCTTCTCAACCACAACGACCTGAGGGAGCTCCTGAACCCGGCGCATGGTCAACAAAACATATCAGGCATCGCCGGGTTTGAACACGTACCTCCTGGCCTTGCAGACGGACGTAATTCCGGCGCATGAAGACGCGCTGAACCGCCTTCGTGATGAACCACGCAAGGAGCACGAGCAGGAACGCGAGAGACGCGCCGCAAACCGCGTCGACGGTGCGGTTGCCGGAGGACACGCTGGTCGCGGCGGGGAGGGCCCACACGTCGGAGCCACACGCGCTCGCCCACTCGCTGTTGCTCTGCACGACCGAGTTCTCGAGGCGGTAGATGAACTCGGTGAGCGGGATGTCCTCGTGGTGGTTGAACACGTGCAGCGTGCGGAACGCACCCTCCGTCCCGTTGCGGAACTTGAAGCGCAGGAAGTCACGCGCATCTGGCGGCGCCGCGCGCCGCAGCTCGATGGCAAACGCGGAGCCGTAGTCGGCTGGGGGAGAGGTCAATAGTTGAAAAAGGGGCGGGAGTGGGAGAGAATAGGCACGTACGGATAGCCTGAAGCTCAGGGTGCTGCTTCACGATCTCGGTCTGGTGGAAGAGCGAGATGAAGGGTTGGTACGTCGTCTCGATGAGCATGAACTGCAGAGGGTCGCCGTTGAACGCGATGCGCTGGAGGGCGCCGAGCACCGAGGACAGCGCGGTGCGGGACGCGACTGTTTGTGAATGAACAGCCGGTCAGTGCCAGCTCGCGGATCGCAATGAGAAGAGAGGAGAGCACGTACTGTTGCCAATGCCAGCCATCTCTTTGTCCGAGAAGACTAGGTTCTCGTGGAAGTTCGCGAGGCCACGCGCCTGCTCAATGAACGTAGGCGGGAGGCGATGTGCAAAGGTCCTGTTGTGGACGAGCTCAGAGTTTACGTAGTCCCAGATCTAAAGAATCCCTTTGAGAAACATGTTGGCAGACACGCTCAAACTGAGGTACTCACGTTGTACTGTAGCGATCGTCCAGCAGATACGATGTTCAAGATCAGACAAGAAGATCAATCGATCGTCAGGAGGCACGTACGGCGTTCTCCAGCGTGACCGGGCGTCCCCAGACGTAGTCCCTGACATCATTCAGGAATGGCTGCGCCTTCTTCGCCATGTCCTTGAAAGCCTCAGAAGAGAGCACCGACTTGATGTGCTTTTGGAAGTTCTGCACATAACATGAGATATGTACACAAACATGTCGTGGGCATGGTGCTTACGGGGCAGTCAGTCCAACTCTCAAGCGAACGATCGTTGCTGGGCTCCACAGTCTCGACTAACACACGCTTGAGTCAGAACAAGCGGGTCGAGCTCGGGAAGGGCGACCTACCGGGAACGTACTGGTATCCGCCAAGGGGCGCCATGATGGTCGTCTCATTCGCCAGCTCGATCTTGTTCAGCGGGGTGGGAGGGAACAGACCCTGGAGCAAAGCGGTGGCACTGTCGAAAACCGCCGAGCCCTCACCTCCGACCTTGACGCGGACGTGAACCTGGTTTAGGTCGACCAGTTCCGAGCGCATGGTGCTGATATAGGAAGACGACTCGGGCGAGAGGTACTCCTGGCGAAGGAAGCTACCCAAAATGTGCGACTGGGCCTGGATGTTCAGCGAGAGGTATCATGCCACATTTGCAAGCGACAGCAGGAAGGGCAGGCGGGGACAAAGAGGTACGTCAACGTCGTCGTAGCATAATCACTGGAAGATGCGCACCTCGCCGAGCGGAGTAGCCGTGGTCCTGCCATAGGAGTAATCCTTCGGATCCTGGTAGAACTCGCTGCGATCACCGTTGCGTGCAAGGACGACGACGCCGAGGATATCACGATGCGACATTTCGGTATACGGCTGGGAGTCGAGGGGGTCGTTTTGGAATTCCTGGGTAGTCAGCGACCTAGGGGAGACGCTTAGCCTACTCCGGGGCAGAGGAGGGTATTTTATACCTATCGGAGGCGTGCAGTGAACCTTGCAAGCACAACCGTTTAGCGAACCACGAGCTCAACACGGAGACGGCAGTTAATGGATATGGTCGTACCGCGAGACGACGACGTGTTTGCCATGCTTGTTCTGCAGGAAGGAGAAGCCAATCGGATATGAGCGGCGAGAGGCGTGACGGGAGCGTGTTGTTGGATTAATGCACCGATTTATAGTCCGTGCTGCGAATGGGTGTTCCAGGAAGGGTACGTCTAGCCTCCGAATGAGGTCCCAGGAAGAAATATGCCAGGATGCGCCTCATCGAAAGCGCACAGCTCTGGTGAAGGAACGGTGTGACATATAACGGATATGTTAACCTCCGCACTCTTCACTGTGGACGAACTTTGAGTAGGCAGCTAAAGCACAATGTACGGAGAATGACGAATCCTGAGCGCGCCGGAATCCGTCCTTCCGCGCTTGACCGGCGCATTCCTCGCCTTGCCGGGACCGTCGCTTTCGACATGCGTGATGTGGACGACTGCGGCGCGCTGGCCAAGCCTGGACATGCTCCAAGTGGGCTGCCAGATGTCAGTAAAGCAGGGAATACAGTTGAAGATCTGTGAGTCCGGCCGCGCGCGCACCACGCGTCAAGACGGAGAGCGCGCCCAAGGCAAATTCTGTACTTCATGTCCCGTGATCGTGACGATGATCGCCACCGTCGGGCACTTGGTGCATCACAGCCCGACGGCCGCGGATGCAAATCTTCGAAAAGCCGAAAAACCTGTTTCGACGCCGAGCTACGTTGTAGTCCAACGTTCAAGCTTGAGCGACAGTACAATAATGGGAGAAGATGATTTAAACCCGACTAATATTCGGAGGGATCTTGGAGGCGCTTCCACGCGGAGAAAATGCGCTCGAGGTACTCACACGCAGAAACCTCCTGCTTCCGGATTAAAGTACATAGGGCTGGGGCTCGCCTGATCGCGGGAGGAAATGTTGTTCAGTCGAGTCAGGCGGGCATGTCTCCCCGCATGCCAGCGCATGCCCCACTCGTTCTCGCAAGTCCCCGAGCTGCCCGCAGTATCTTGGCGCCCAGCTCTTCACAAATCCTGAGACTGAAACGACTCACCCAAGTCAGTCAGTCAAGATAAACATCCTGTATTTCACGTGGCGGCATTGCTCACAAATTGAACACAGGCCCAGATGGTCCCGCGAGCCGTGGTATGTACACTGGCGAAATGACCGAGGGTGGACGTGACGGATATCGCTACGAACTCTGATCAGCCAGTGCAAATGATGCGACCGTAGCCAGCTCATGAGAACGCGCGGAGATTAGCCTACATTTCGAATTTCGTCTGATAGAACTCTATATCCCCAGTCTGCTTGAAAATTCGAACCTAGCCCTGGAACGACGTACCTCATCCGCTACCATGTTTGTTCTACTCTAAACACGTACTCCAAGTTTAAGCTACTTCTTTCTCCTCCCCTTCCCTCCACTCACACCGGCACCAGTGTTCTCTTTCTCCACAATACCTTGCGTTGCACCACCCCCGCCCTTCCTCCTCTTCGACTGCATCGCAAAGGATGAACGCTCGCTCTTCTTGAGCCAGCGCTCTGGATCTGGAGGGGGAGTAACGCCCAGCACGACGCTCTTCGGGAGCCTCTTCATCCGTATCTTCTTCCCCTTCTCTTGGTCATCTCCGCCCTCCTGCTTTCGGGTATCCTGGGCGAAGGCGGAGGTGAAGACGGAATGCATCGGGAGTAGGGGAGGGGGAGCAGACTCGACAGCAGACGCCGCGGAAGCTGACAACGTGCCTAGTGCGTTGCGGTAGCCGGAGTCGAGGAAGTCGATGTGCGCCTGCGCGGCCGCGAGATTGATGAGTAGATCCGAGTGCTCTTCGGAGTGCTGCGCCGGGACCAATGATCAGTGCGCGAGTGCGAAGTTTAGGGAATGGGCTCACTGGTTCAGCAGTGTCTAGCAGCTGAGTATACAAGTCGAACGCCGTCTGGTAAGCGCCTTCGCGGTAAGCCTGTCATGTGTTCAGTCAAGAGCATCCGGATCAAGGTCGAATACGTACAAGTTGGGCCTCCAGGTGAATCACGCCTCTATCTTCCTCATCACCGTTCTGCTGGCCTCTTAGCTTGATGGTATCGAGCGCCGCCGTCGCTTCCGTCTCACGATGGAGTCGATACAAAGAGTACGCCTTGCCGAAGTCGAATTTGAATGCAGACGAAGCGTCGAGCGTGTCGATGAGGGCCATGGCTGGGGTATACTGTTCTGTCTGCAGCAGGAGAAACAGCTTGGTCTGCATCGCATCGGGGTCATTTGGCTCAAGCCGGAGGACTGCAATAATATTCGCAATTTAGTAAATGCGCGACATTCAAAGTGATACTTAAGAGTGGGCCTTGCTCTCGTGCCTAGGAAAACCCAGGCATGAAGATGCAGATGCTTCATGGCACGGGGTGACACCACTTTCCTCCAACATGAGCAGCACATTACCAGAAAGGTAGCTTCATCTAGCAGCCTCTCTACCTCCATCGCATGAAACACTGAGTTGAAGATGCGCGCAAAGACGAGATCTCAGCGAAGTCCATGAGGCTGCCTGACCTGGGTTCGATGTCTGACCCTAGCGCATTGTAGCCATGTTCTCATCCCGGGACACTCTAGACCCACGGAGACAAAGCAGTGCCGAATCAAAGAGAGGCAGCAGGCACACAGCGCGATAGGATGCCCCGTTGATCACAGGCATAAGGGCACTTCCGGCACCAATTGTGCGCAGCAGTCAAAGGACACAAATTTCAGCAAAAATGATGTGAGATACTGACTCTTGTCGCATGTCTTGATGGCATTCGCAAAGTGACCCCCGTCAATCTGGGCGCACAGCGAGGTGAAGAGGCGGCATAGACGTTCGGGGGCCGGTAGCGGCTGTTTTGGCTTCCGTCGGGTCTTATCCTTCGAGCGGGTCGTACTTGTCCCGGGTTGCTTGGTAGCCAGTGGCTTGGCTGGTGCTTTGGAGGGCATGATGATCTGGACGACAGACACGACAGCACGGGAAGCGTTGGCGCAATACGGATTGCGCGTCTACAGGATGTTAAAGGGAATAAAGCGGTCTTTAAAATCCATCAGAGGCCGTTGAAGGCTGGTTTCAAGAAACTACAAATAACCTTCTAAGTAGTCACTTAGGAGAAATACAATGGATTAGAACTCCGCACTATAGCGTGGTTACACTTTGGCCTCTATCCGGACGTGTTGCTCACGCCGCGACCTCGTCGACAGCCTTCTCCCTGCATTCAATCCTCATCACCTGGACATATCTTTCACAATATGTCCGCAGCAACAGAGGCGTGCGTGTTCATTCCTTCGCCTCCGAGATACACAGGTCTTACTTCTTCCAGACGTCCACATTCCCCACCGCCAACCGACGCCGATGCGGACACTCCGATGCAAGACACACCCACCAATGTTGCCGAAACCCCGACCGAGCCCGCCGCCATGGCATCGAAAAATAAGAAGCGGCCGCGGCTGGACATGACGATTGAGACACGGGAACGCAAGCGGGGGAAGAGCATGTTCGGCGTGATCATGGGCACGCTAGCAAAGGCAAAGGAGGAGGATCGCGAACGCAACAAGAGCGATGCCGCGAAGAAAAGGCAGCTCATTGAGCAGCGGCTGCAGGATAAGCTCCGCAGGGAGACAGACTCGGTGCGCCGGGCAGAGGAGGCGAAGAAGGATAAGACGGCGGCAAACAGGAAGGAGGAGGATCTGCAGCTGAAAGACTCTATCGTGCGTCTCCCTCCACTTTCTCGCGCTCCTTCTCGTGTGGCCTGGAAAGCTTTCTGGACCACGTATCGTGAAAACTCACGAGCTAATATACTTGAATCTCTAGTACAAGCTCCGCCGGACACGACTTCCGCTCCTGGCCAACTTCCTCCTCACATCCGACCACATCCCCGATGACCCTCCACACGATTCCTCACCCCGCAGCTCTTCCGAGGACGCCAACGGCGACACTGTACCCGCCTCTTCCACCATCAACAAGGCCGCGCTCTCCGCACTGATCCCCGCGCGCTCGCATCCGCCCGCCCTCTTCTACCTCCCCGCGATCCTCACACCTGCACAAGAAGCCTTCCTCGCCAAGCGCAAGGCGGACGTCACCGTGGCCGCGGCTACGGAGTGGGAAGCGTTCCGCGCTGAGCGCGAGACGGGTCTGGAAGACATCACACGCCTGCGCTCGCGCGTTGCGGAGGAGGAGGCGCGCCTGAAGGAGCGGCGGCGCGGGGGCGAAAGTGAAGGTGGGGGCGACGAGGCGGGTGACAAGTCGAAGAAGGATGGGGATGACACGGCAATGGAAGACAAGACTGAGGAGCCAAGTGCCCCGGAGGCGAATGGCGATGCGAAGAGCAAAGCAAAGGAGAACGGGAAGACTCAGGAAGGGATGGACGTGGATGACTCTGGTGCGCAGCTCGCGTCCGACCCCGCGGCGCAGGAGAAAAATGATAAGAAGGAGCCGGAGAAGAAGGAAGAGCAGGCGTCGGCGCCGATGCAGGCTGACGACGATGATGCGGTTGAGTATTAGGGCTGAAACTGACTTGCTTGTGGTGCAATCCCATAGACGTTGTATTGCGTGTCCATACTGTGCTCGTCTCGCGTGTTTGTAATTTTCTCGGTGTATATAATCCCTGCTTTACTGTCAGCCTATGGAAGGTGGTGGCCCTCTCCTGGAACGGGTATGTTTTTAGTCGACGTCCTCAACAAAAACATGATTCCAAGGCAGGCTTTCGGTCCACAGGATGGTAAAATGTGTAAAACATACGATTCCAGAGAACATAGAGATAACCAAATCAGTCACTATAGTATATTCGCCTAAATAGCAGCATTAGTTTCACAGGCTTCGCCATCGCAAGAGATCATGCGCGCACGAATAAATTACCTTACAGATCACGTCTCCGTAGAAATTATTAACTCTAGGACTCACCGAGGAGAATCTCTTTCATCGTAGTAATAATCGAGAAATGAAGAAATGCCGCTCCTATGCTGTGTGTCATGCACCTTTTGCGAATCATACCTCGCCGAATCCAAAGGTGCGGAGTATGATACCCAGAACAGGTGGCCGGAGGAGCAGGTCAAGAACGGAAACTACAAATGCTATCAACAACACGTTCCGCAATAGCACTTGTTGACAGCGATGAGCAAATTCAAGATGCCCAACAGTGTCGACCTTCAGAGTACACACTGAATAACACCATCATGCTGGCTAGGAGCAGGAGACAGCTTTCGACATCAGGTAGACAAAAAATTTGACTTCTGTACCCGCAGGTGAACACAGTGCCAAGTGGAGCCTTGCAAAGTCACCATCAGAAGGATGTTCCTTGGATCTGGTACCACATGGGTCATGCACGTTTCCTGCCGGGGGCCATATCCACGGGAGTGTTATCGCTATGTATCGATTAGAAATCCGCAGAATCTGCATCATCAGCAAGTTCAGTCAGTTCCTGGGCGCTACGTGTCACTGTAAGTTTAGAGTCGACTGGCACAAGTGGTTCGATCTCGATATTTGTTGACATCGGTTGGGCAACGAATTCAAGTCGATGACAGTTTGCAAGTGAGGTAGATTGTGGGTTCCGGGACAGACATACCAAATCATCGATAGGCTCCTAGAAAAGACTTTTGAAAATAAGGAACAACCATCATTCTACAGATGACCAAAGATAGCACATGTGGCATGAATTCTACGATCGCGGTTCTAAGGGACGCGAATAGCGCCTTCGGAACGAACTGTAGAGTCGGAGTGCGATACCGACTATTCCTGGATCATGATTCCGAGTCAATTGAGATGACGAGGAAGGTCGGAACGTGAGATAGCGCATGCGCCCTGTTACAGAAAGCCAGCAGAGACAGCACCAAAGACACACCATTGCGTGGAGGACAGCCCAACCCAGGAGATCGGCTCGTACAGACATGGGCCACAACACGCTGTCATCCATCAGCAAGCCTACATAACAAGGGGTCGATCGGTCCGAATGAGCGTCAGGAATTATCAGGGGTGTGCATTGCGAGGACCCTCGCCAAGGGACCAGCCTCGACCGCCGCAGTAAGCGGCTACCTTCTCCAGATTCTGAACTGCTTTACCGCGCAGAGCCAGTTTGTCATACCTGTAGGTTTGTAGGGTTTCTGATTTTCTGATGCGCCACATGTATCACGGGAAGGGTGAATTTCTGGCACACGTACGAGATTGGGCGAGGCTACGAAATTAGAACATCTGTATGTACGCAGGCGCGTAGACTTCCATCACAGGTGAAGAAGCGCATCGAGACCGGGGTTTTGATTGAGTACGGGCCGAGGACACGTTGCAGCGCCGCGACGACTTCGAACAGACAGGACATCGGCTAGGAAGTGAACAAAGTTGATCGGCCTATAAATGCTCGGTAAATGGAGATAGAGTAAAGTTCCATAGCGTCGGGGCTGCCACATTGAAGCCCCGTCGATACAGAGCAGGATGACGTGTTTGATGTAGGTACAAGCACTCACCTACTGAATCCATGAGTAGTCACAAGCGTTGACCAAATATTTATTAAATGCAATTTCGGCCGACTGATAATGCGCTATCCATTCTGTGCGAGAATACTTCAATATGGCCCGGAATGCCCGATTGCCCGAGTCATAGCCTGAGAGACTGGAACAGTGTATTGTACGGCCTATGTGCGTTAGACGAACGGGCCCACAAGCATGCAGACGACGAAGCCGAGCACCGAGCAAATAGTTCAGATGGAGGCTCACTGTAGGATGCACACCTGCTCGCAACGGGTGTTTGCGATGTCTGCGTCGTCTGCGTTAGGGTAGACTCGGTCAATGAAAATCAAGTAGTACACGTCGTAGATGATCACTCCGCAACTCAGCGAGCCGGAGTGCAGGGTGGGCCTGTCCCCGCGGATGTTCTAGAACTGCGTTGATGGGAAGCACAAGGGCTCCTTTGGTTGCGGCACGGCGCAGAACAACTCGGCGACATAGGAGTCGTCAGCACACCCGATAGACGCGGATTCTGTGGCGTATCCAGACGCAGCCGTCACTCTGCACCCACATCGCACTTTATCTCCGCGTGTACGTCCTATAGAGCCTCGGGATTATTGCATAGACCTCGCCAGCGCTGGCATAGACACCAACACTGACACAGCGCCGCCAATCGCAGGTCGAAGCAGCCATCGGAAGCCGCAAATTACAGGGTGCTCACGGAGTGCGGAGGTGGAATGCAAGTGAGCACTCCGGCGACTAGTCTCCGTCTGCTTCGTTGTCAATGGCAGCTCGCAATGCAGCACCCAGTGCGATACACTGCAGGATGTCGCCTTGGAGAACACACGATACGTCTGCTCGAAGGAAAGAAGATGAGCAGTATTGATGAAGGAAGGAGAGAAGAGCTGGCTTCCTGAACTGCCATACTTGTCACAATGTGCGGAAGGTAGTGCTCGTCGGATGTCATTAGACAGTCATATCCGATAGGACACATCATTCAAGGCGGCTAAGCGGTTTCCTAGAGTGCACGGATAGCGGAGAAGAGCCATCGAAGGTCCACATAAGGTAGGAGGATGGGGATCGTCGCATCCACCAGGATCATTAGCTCTCGTCACGAAGCGTTTTCAATGGCACAACGACGAAGTGACATGATTCCATGCAACACCTCGAACGCCAGTACACCTGACAGCAAACGTGGAGGTATGCAAATCCTTGGGAGCGTGGTGAAGATCGAAGACAAGCTGGCGCAATGCGCACAATGAGCTGTTCCAATTTGCCCCGGTGTTTGGACATGGCGGCCTAAAAAAAGAGAAAGAACAGGACCAGGGTAGCGGATAATTCTATAAAGCGAGCAGGAGTGCAGGAGACCGTTGAAGACGATGTGCCTCACAAAAGGAGGCTCCGGCGAACGCCGAGAACATTTACAACAACCCAACCGTCTGTATTATTTGTAGGTCGTTCAACCCGGCAAAAAAGCTCAGGGGGCTTTAGATGTAGAAACGGCAGGAATTTGCAGATAGATGTGCTGACAATCAGACATGCCGTATCTACAATTTCGAGCGAAGCGCATTCGAATGAGTGTTGGCCAAGAGTGGGCAGTAGACACAACGCAAGGTCGGACCAGTCGACGAGCAAAAGTCGCTTACATACACAGCACGAAAACAACTATATGTACTACCAGCGCGGCGCGTCCGGATGTGAGGTATATCGTCCATGCCTACGCAGAAATGTAGTGGTATCGCAAAATCGTCCGGGTCTCGTCAGAGCGACGGGGCGAGCCAAGAAAGCGCAAATAGCTGGCAAGCGAGCCGGAATCCTAAACCCCATGCCCCCATGTCATACTACAGCGCCACGAGCGCACCCAACGCCGCGCCTACCGCACCTACCACCGCCCCGCGCATTCCTCCCAGACGCGCGGCGGCATTGTCGCTCGTGGTTGGCGCCGGCGCCCCAGTCGTTGTCACGCTCACCGTCGACATCGAAACGGAGACCGAGCCCGAGCTGGAGCGGCCTGACGAAGGGGTTGAGGAGTGAGAGGAGGTGATGTTGGAGGAGGGCGCGGGGAACGAGAGCGAGATGCTCGGGCTGGCCAGCGCACAGAAGCTTTGCGCGAGAGCTTCGGCGCTGGGCAGATCGCTAATGCATTGCGGGGAGATGCAGGAGACGAGGCCCTGCGTGAAGGAAGTTGCGCTGGGAGATGATCGGTCAGATTGGGAAAGCGAAGGCGGGAAAATGAGGGAAGATGGGTGAAGAGGGTGTGGAAGAGAGGTGAAAATGTGAGGAAGGGGCAATGCGATGGCACGGAGGTGTCTAGGATGCGACGGACGGGAGAAAACCTACTTGGTACAGAAACATTGCACGTCTACCACGCTCGTGCAGTTTGCGTCTGAAACAGCAAGACTGAGACAGTTGTCGACTGTGCCCACAATGTCCCCGCAGGATTATGTCCAAAAAGTCAAAGAGATGTCATATAACATCGAGAACGAGAAACGATGCAATCAACACTTTGACTTGGAATTCAAGTAGCTCACAGACGCACCACATGAGCTGAACCCGCTCAAACTCGGGAACGACGCCGTACTAGTCGGGCTGGCACTGACACTCGAGCTCGCACTCGCACTCTCCGTAATGCTCCTACTCCCACTACTCGACGCAAGAGTGCTCGATCCTGACGCAAAAGATGACCCAGACACAAAGGAAGATGAAGGTGAACCGGCGGAGACTGATGGCGGGACAAGCGAGGCTTGCGCGGTGACAAATGTGCTTCCCAGGGTGAGCGCGGCGAGGAGCAAAATAGAATAAGGAAGTAAGGGGGCCATGGCGTGCCACAGACTGAGTTCACTGGATTGAATGGAGGTGGGGGTAGGCAGAGAGTGATGTAGACAACCGCTGGCGTGGAAGGTTTTAGACGGCTTCAGCAGGGGCTGCGTAGGGCAGAGATCAGTCAGACGATGTACCGCATGCACCTCACCACATCACTCACCGCTGCGCAGTGCGGACAAACTTTCCCGCTGGTGCGTCCGCTGAGGGTCGGGGATCACTTGACACGCTTGATGGCGGTGCGTCGTCAGCGGGGCAATTGAGGCCTTCCGACGTGTCTGCTCCTTTGACAAGTAAAAGCGGTATTTCCAAGAAAAACTCGGGACCAAAGTCGCTCACAAGCAAGTTGAGCGAGGGCGGCGGCAGCGAAGAGGACGACCTGGCAACAACGTGCGTGCGGAGGTGCGGCCGGCGTGCTCGGCAGCGGTGGCGGCACAGGGCGTCTACTGAGCGTAAGTACAGAGGCGCACAGCCGCGGAGTCTGAATGCTGGTGGCGGCAGGCTGGGACTCCCGAAATGCCTTTTGCCCGCATGCAACACCGTTCTCCTCCACCGCACTTCAATACTCTTCAACGCGAACTCCATTTCTCGATCTCTCCTTGTTTTTCCTCTATTTCTTGAATCCTGGTAGAGCTCCTGTGCAGTCTAGTTAATGCATTATGAGCGCTCTGATTGCTGAAGATAGGGCTTGCCGGTATATTAACTTCGCTAAGGAGCTTTACTCTGGGAGACTATCTGGCTGTCACTACATTGATCACTAATGCGCACTTGAAACTTTATTTGGCATCAACTCACGAAATATAGTCTACATCTCTGACTTTAGCCCCTCGACACCAAGGTACGCAACTGGTGGCCTGCTTGCCTTTTCAGGCGTAGACAGCGCGTCAACTCGCCGACGACATGGATCGCCAATATGTGCCTGAGTGTGCTGCAAGGAATTTCGAAAGCTCGTCATGTCCACGGAACCGTAGAGGACCAATTCCCGTGGTGCTGCGTCAGGATTGGACAGGAAGAAGTTGGCTACGACTGTTTGCTAATCTCGATGGGCTTACCCGACTTCCTCTGGAGCAGCGAGTATTCACATTACTGAAGTTCTTGTGAATCCTGTCTCCCCTTCATTGTCTTGCAACTCGTAAATACATTGAAGTTCCAGTCGCTGTGATCGTCCACACACAGACTGCGCCGCGTGGTTTCTGATGTTGGTTGCAAGTCAATCTCGTGATAAGCGGAGTCCCTCGGTCGCGAGGGCGTATACCATCCTTGCGATCTTCCCCATGTTTGCACCTCAAGACCTTACGTTCTCCTCTCGGTGCCGGCGCTGCCGTAACATCTTTTCCGAGATCGCCGCCCGAGTCCCCTTGGGCTGGTACATCGCTGGTGGTGATGTTCATCTATCTATTCGTGGTGATATGACTAGTAATGTCGTCACTTATGTTTTCCGTTTTCAGCAGACAACAGCTGATTTCACACTATCCACTCACAGCTTTCCGGAGGTAGTTGGTCTCCTACCGCTCTCTCAGGCTCAATTTGCAATCACACTCGCCATCCAATCCTGTGTTCGCCACATTAACCACGATCTCGTAACTTCCACCCTGCACTAATTCATGAACACCACAAATGAGATGTTACAGCCACCGGCAACCGTGGCTTGCCTCTGTTCCTGGCATGGGCACAAGCGCTCTAGCCCTCAGAACCCCGTTCTAGGATTTTACGAACTAGCAAATTGGGCGCTAGACAGACGCCGGCGGAACAGTGGGGTCTTTACCGCACATTTGTTGAATTGTTGCGCGAGGACACGGTGCGACGTTGCTTCTATCAGCATAGATGGTCTGCAAGGTATCGCTCCAACTTCCAGGAGACAGAGAGGTTCCGGAAGCCATCGGAGTTGAACTTTGAGACGAATACAATCCGCGAGCTCATGCCCGACCTGGCCGCTGAGCCGGGAGCATCCTTGGATACATCGAGCCCCGGCCGTTGTTCCACGATAGGTAGATCCTCGGTATGCCAGCATCGTGCTCTTAGGGTCTGCCTCCTCCCGATGGCTTGGCGGAACGTATACGTCGTGATGCTCAGTCGGTAAACGACGATCTGGTCATGCGGATGGTGGTCGCTCGACTCTCATGACTATAGTAGGCGCCTACCCGCAGGCCACAATTCTCCCAGCTCTCCGGAGATCCAGGTGACCCGAAGCCGCTCTGCTCCTGCGTATACAGAAAATCCGTTGATTCTATCAATTTTCAGCAGTCCGCCGTCGCGGGAGAAGAGTCGTATATCTGTCCAGATCGAGGCGCGTCGCGGCTCACTCCGATTGAGATTGCTACTCTCTTGTTGTTGTTGCTGATTCTGTTTTGCAGTCTCGTATGCCACGAGGATGACGACTGTTAAGATGTCGTAGACCTGTCTATAACAATCTGCTCCGCCGATTGTTAGACTTGACGTATCGACCAGATCAGATGTGTCCGATGCAAAGAAGAACCACGCTTGGCGCCATCCCGCACCAGAACCCGTCGCCCTACGGATGTGGAATTTTGATTTGGCTATCACACGGCTGGTCTCCTTCTCATTCATGTTCCTGGCATCTGTCCACTGGCAGGCGGCCTAGACATGAGTCATGATAGCGGCATGGGCGCCGTTGGTAGTTGACGTCGAGCTAGCCAACTCCGCTCACGGGCATCTCTGAGTGAGTTCCTGTCTACAAATACTAATTTGCCAAGGCCTCTGATGGTCTATCTAGGCTCACAGCATACACTACAACAGCAATGTCTAAGGGCTCAGTGCGTTGCAAGTACGCCTTGCCCCACGGACTTCGCCATGCAGCGCACAGCCCTGCCCTCCTAGATGCATGGCGATGATTGAGCCGCATGCATCGACGGGTCTCGTATTCGTTCCGCGCTGGCATCCATCAGCGGCGAAGCATGTCCTGTCCCTCGTGTTGGTCTGTAGGATGTCTAGACACTGAACTCCGCGCAATCACTATCAGTCCTCCGTTTCCTCTTGCGTCTCCTCCTCTCCCACCGGGATGCGGAGGGCCAAAGTATCAGAAATTCAGAATCTCTCTGCAATGTCCGTTGCGCAGCATCTGTGGACCATGACAATGGGGGCTCCACATCATATCGCCCCTTCCACTCGGCTACTAGCGCATGGCGGCGTCTCAAATCCTGACAGAACTTTCGTGACATTCTCGTCAAGAGACACGCGGAACAAGGCAGAAGCAGAAGAGGGCATAGCTCACGTCTAACGCACCATCGTGGAGCTCACACGCATGACGGGCATGTCTTGTCGGGTCCACCACGCTGTATGATCTTCTACTTGATTCTACTCGGATAAGGGAGTTTTGTTCTGCGAGTCCAGTGTTTCAAAGTGACACATTGTGATTGTGCGTTGTGTGCTTCTGGATATTCTAGCGGATGATATACACGGGACGTGCCTCGTCTATCAGTGGAAAGACAACATTCGAAATTGCGAGTTTAGGGGCCGGCCGTGGCGGTGATGTCGGCTCCTTCAGTCAGGACGGAGGCTATCCTCAATAAAAAGCACAGTCAATGAGGAGGCGTGTACTCTTTCGCTGTTTCATGATTGCCCATCACTCGGTCGAGTGGATATGAATGTATCTGCTCAGTGTAATTTTCTTCCGCGGCCGAGGATACCGCATGGCTGTTACATCGGCATGTCAGTCGTACAGTTTATCCCTATCAAAAAACCATCTCTGCTCCGAACACCACCTAATTCGCGTGCTAATCGGTCTGCCAGACAATCAAGGTCCGATGGGGTTCTCAACCGCTGCGCACTGTGTACCTTGTTCCCGGTTCGGCATCGGTATTTCGGCTTCTCCAGCCTCCGACGCATCTCTGCAAGGCGTCTGCGCGAGGCGGTGTGGTGCTGTCCGCCATGGCAGACGAGGCTGAGCCAACGGACATAACTTCAGAAATGGCACTGTAGATGAACATGTACTTCAACGTGGGTACAACAATGTGAACAGTAACATTGATGAAGGGAAGAGGAAGCGACCCTGCAGTAAGCGCTGAGCCACGCGGCCGGTGGCGGCAGCCAACGTTTGTGATTGGCTTGCATCTGGATGCCGAGCTCAGCGCCGCGGGGTCTGAATCACGGTGGCGCTGGGAGTGCCAAATTCGTCAGTGGCCACAGCCGCATATTCGTTACGCGTTCGAAAACATATCATCACGCTTGGCTACTTGGTAAAATCACAGAATCGTGTCTACGCTTGCGCTTCAGCGAGAGCTAGACTTATGCTATGGCACATCAGAGTATTTAATATTCTTTTTCCGCATATACACTGTGCCCCGGGCACAGACAACGGTAAACACTAGTTGCCATGATAACACAATCGCTATCTCTAAACATCTTGTTCAGTACGCACCATGGCATTCAATGGTTACTGCCAATTAATACCATAAAGATATTGAGAGGATTACGATATTCACAGACAAGCTGCGCAGCATTGTTCGCCCCTTCAAAATTAATATATGAAATTTCCTCCTGTTCTTCTACACTCATCACGAAGAGCGTGCGACCATAGACTATGCGGGATTTTGTAATTTTCCTCCATCTTTTTGAATAAAATATTGTTATATTACTTCTTCATAAAAGGAAGGGTGTGCCCACCTTGCACGATCGCTAGGCAGGTCTACCAAATCTTCATCCACCGAACGCGCGACTCGAGAGACTTCGGATAATATGTTATTATCCATCTTGCGACAACTGCGTATGAGGAGCGGTATTTTTTTATATTAACCCGAATTGAATAAGCTCCGACATCGTGCAGTCACCGTTTGGTTGATCATGGGCCTTCACCTAGACGTGCATGCATCAAGACACGTCTCATTGCTATGTGGGTGCCGCTGGTCGAGTTGCATATACCATCGGGCCAATCGCTTGCCTCCAAAATCGAGGTTGTCTAAGTGTCTATAATTAATATGCACGCGGCCCGACGTTCGGCGGTAAGGAAGCAGCTTCAGTACCCATAGCGCCCAAAACGCGAGTGCTCTGAACAACGTGAACCCGAAACAAAGTCTAAATCTTCGCGGAACGGCATCGTTGGCTTTGCGCGCGCCCCTTGGGGATTCGCCGTAATTCCGTGGGGCCGAGGCCTATGGCACCAAGTGGTGGTGCCACCACGGAGAGAGAAGCTCACTGAGATTTGGAGAGATCTTGGAGGGTAAAGGGCGTATGGACGAATCGTCGATAATGCGTGCTCACCAATTCGACTTTCGAAACCCTGCATTTCCGCTCATCCACCCACCCTACCGAGAACGACGTCACACAATGTCCTTGTGACAAACATATGCACCGCTTTCCAGTCGGTCCGGTGCTCAGGTCACACTTGTAAGTTCACATAGGCGCCAGAGTGGTCATGGAGGCAAGCACTGATCTCACCTCGATCCCCAATCTTCGCAGGAAAACAAGATGGTGAATCTATTCTCCTTCCTAAGCCCGCGACGCAGTACCCCAGATCTAGGCATCTTTACAACTTCGGAATGTGATCAAAAGTGGCTAGGTTCAGCGTTAGAAGATCGGCGAGATCGAAGCAAGATGCGAGGTCACCGAAAGCACCGATTACTCGCATACCCCTGAGTGGTACGAGGGAAGGAAAGAACGACTGAACAGAGAACACACCGAGGGAGAGCGCAGGGCGGGCAGTCGCCGCTGAGATTCTTAGGAGTATGCAGTGCGGACATCCGCCTTCCGCATCTGTCTCGGCGCTTATCCCGCGACATGGAAATGACAGCTCGAGTCGTATGGCTCGGGCTCTGGACCAAGTGTGAACGCAGAACGCGATAAAGTGGGTCTTCAACACAAACTCGCATCAACTTCGCTAACAACGTACCGGATATAACATTACAATTAACTGAACGAATTTCGATTTCAAATTCATTCCCTTCACCCTACGGTATTCCCAATTGTTATGCAGTTCCTCCGGCGTAAGATCAGGGTGGACAGAGCGTCGCGGGATCCCACGAATCTCGTTCTCTTCGCTTCGGTGCTGCTAATTTGCAGATGCGGAGCACATACTCTGCTCCCGGGCGCTATGGTCCTTGTTGTCGAGAATAGAACTTTGACATGGGGTCTCTCTGCTCCCCATGGTCATCAGTCGCCGAGTACCTGGCGTCGTAGGGTCTCCAAAAACCTCACGATTCAGCGAGATGCAATAGCACCTTACGTCTCAACGCTCCCAAGCCGCACATCTTCTGGCCCGAAAATCCGGCCGTCAGTCCGGGACGGACGATAACAATATCTTCGTGCGACGGTCATGGAATAGTTGGATGGAAAAGACGCACGAGTGATGGTCCTACCGCACTCCCCTGCTCTGCTCTGCTCTTGTTTATTTTAGTACCGATTTCCAGCATTTGTCCTTCGAATGTGCTAATGGCGTGTCTTCTACCTTCTAGCGTTGTCGTTCTCGGGACGTACCCGTCCAGGAGGTGGACGGGGCCACCCTGAAACACAAGAAGTATTTGGTAATGGCGCAGGCCTCTGCAGCATGCGCGGATATCCTGCTCTGTTCAGGTTTGTTACCAGATATGTCCGCACCTGTCATCGATCCCCAACCGACCGTTGTACTGGCCGACTTCGCCGGGGCGCTGTCGAAGACGATCGTCGGTGCATTCACTTGTGCGAGCACAGGACGCTCGCAGACATCACAACGCGTGCCGTTCGCCTGCTCGTCGGACTTGCAGAAGCCAGATAATAAAAGTCCGACGACCTTCTCGACAACTGCGCGGGCTGCTCCGCATCGGCCCTCCTACCATCCGACGCATCTTAGAATCCCACCGGGCGGAGCAGGTCGTTGCTCTACCTCTTGTCCGATGAGCAGGAGCGCACATACATATGTTTAGCTGGAATGTGATAAGTAGATGAACCCACTCATTTCGATGGAAAGGGGAGCTGGCGGCAGCGATAAAGAGAAGAGAAGAGAAGGGACTCGGCGAGCGCGGCTCTCCGGCGTCTGTGATTGGCTAAGCAAGGCGAATGCCGGACTTGGAAAGTGGGTCGCAGGCTGTGCTTGCCTTTTGCGCCTCCGCCGCAAGCGCACACTTGGGCGACATTACGACTCCGACACTGCTTTATTCTGTATTCAGGATTACTCTGCAATACTATGCTATGGTGCGCAAGCCTCACGAATGCTCCGATAAGTAGAGGTGAAGACAGTAGCAACGGTTCTCAGGTTCGCCCTGATTGCCGGTGTACGTAGGCGGCGCGTCATCAAGTTCGTCGACGACGATGACCGGCGGAGCCGCTGGCAGCGGGATGTCGAGATTTAATTATGTCCATTGTCTTGTGTTCCTTATGTCACAAGACTGCATGACCTCGTAATCTCTGGCTGGGCCACCTCGACGAGGACATCAGACGTTATTTCCTCCATGTCTGCTGAATCGCAGCTGGAGTCTGTCGCCTACTGGACGAGCCGCCCTTGCCCGATGTCTGAACGCTGATTCGTGCTTGACGCTGCAGGGCAAGGTCTGTCCAGCTTGTCCGACGTCGCACCCCAGCGCGGTTCCTGGTTGCTAATGCTTCGTAATATCGCCAAGAATGTCGCGACGGTACGCGCAAGCCTGGAGATTTATCCTTGTCTCGCCTCTGCAAACCAAGTCTCGATAAGCTCGCCGCATCTCTCTCCTTTGCTCTTCACCTGGCTGCGATCACTTGCTCATATCGACGCCCCCTCCCCCCGGGTCCACCGGCCTTCATGAACGAGACAAGACGACTTCTATCTTGTACGGCTTCCGTCATGCGCGAACGATTGTTCATTCTGTCTGCGCTTCTCCCTAGGTCACTGGAGATAGCTTCCATCTGCCGCCCCCCAGGTGCATTTCGCAATTCCACATCATCTCCTCCCGCGCTCGTCCATAATCAGCAATACTTTCACTTCCACCCCACCTTGATCCATCAACGCAAATGGGATGCACGCGTCCGGGCGCCAAATTGCCTCTTCGCACTGCGCTATTGCTATCTTTGGCGCAGGCGCTCAGACTCTGTAGTCGGGATCCCGAGGCCCATGTGTTGGGGCGCGCGGAGCAATCGGGCGTGCGTGGCGTCGTCAGCAACTTCGTTAACACCGGACGCAGCTGGGCGCTGGCGAGGCACGAGTGGACGAGCTGGCCACACCTCGTGCTCGTCGAGCGTCCGCTGTCTGCGCAATCGGAGTCGCCTCGCGCGGCGTTCGTCCGCAATGTCTTTGTAAATGGTGTTCGTCGTGGGCTGGGCTGCTACTCCGCGGGGTCGAGCCTGCGTCCCGACTGCGGCCTGTCGCCGGAAGATCTGCCGCTGTGGGGCGGGATGACCGCATCTGTACAAAGTCCCGCGCACGGAGGAACAGGGAGAAGCTCGGATAAGCGAGCTGTTGTGCAACTCGTCAGCGCCTTCGGACCTACAGGCCCTCCCGCGACGTGCGACCGCGCTCGATCCAATCGTGCTCTCCCTGACGCCCGATTCACCGGGATATGGCGGTCGATGTCTGAATGCGCAGGTCGCATTCCCGAGTCGGCGCGTCGCGAGGCCCAGGCGCCATCCTGTCCTTCTTCGTTGTCGCCCAGCTCCGGAGATCTCAATGCGCCGCAATTTGATCGACACGGAGATCCGAGCAACAGTCGATCTTCGGCATAATCGCTCAGGCTGGTTTCGCATCCGGGAGAAGTCGTGGCTTCGTGGGTACAGATGCGGATGATGTGGGCCTTTGCAAGGCTGCCAACCAAGTCGTAGTCGTTGCTAAGGTCTGCATCGCGCGGCCAGCGCATCGTGCCGTGCCAAACGAGGGATCCCGCGTGCGGTGCGTTGCAATATCGCTCCGTCGGGGCTTGGTGCTGGAGTCTGGGGGCATTGTAGGCAATCACGATGGTCAGGCGAGGGTCCTCGTTCCCGCAGGAAGACAATGGACATCCTCTAGACGACACGCGAGCGGGCGCCGTGCTCACATGAATCACCGTTGGAAATACTACGATGGTATCTACACTGAGCGCGTGGACATGCTGCCTGTCCCCCCTGGCGTCTCTGCCAAGGCTGCAGGACGTGACGCCTGGCGTGGGCGCGGACGTCCATCTTCCCGCGACTCGCGCAACAGCCCTGGTCGCGAATCCCGCAGCCTGTAGGCCATCGCTGATTACGGATTTCAACGGATTCTGATACCTGATGACGGTCACGCGGCGTGTGCACGCAGCGACACCCGCCTCGCATTGGGACGCAGGATCCTGCGCACCCAGTGCTCTAGTACTCCAGTGATCCATGTTCCGCGGATTTCTCATTTTCGTGGACTGTGGCGCGGGCCCGCTGGCACGGGCTGAGCAGGTGGCGGAGCACGACGGACGAATTGCGGATTCTGATTTACCACTTATGATTTCTGATATTCGATTTCGACATTCGCGTTCGCGGCGCCACTGCATACGCGATCCGCCAGCGCACGGAGGATGGCCTAGTTGTTCCGATGGGGTCCCCGATGCGCGCTCCCTCATGGTCCGTCCGTCCGCTACTTGGTGGGGTGGAGTTGCAGTGCCGAGCCTCAGAATCGCAAGACCAACGACCCCCCCTCGTTCCCGAGCCTGGAAAATAGCTCCTGCGTGGTGTGGTTCTTTCAGGTTTGGGCTGCCGGTCGGCTACTAGTGCGCGGAACACACTGGCACAGCAGCCGCGCGATGGGGCCTCGAGTTCTCGATGTGTTATGTGGACGCATTGTCGGGTCCACCGTGCGTGGAACTTTGCGTCGTCTATGGGCGGTTTTTCTCGGGCGTATTGTTGTGGGTTTCTTCATTTTTGAGAGCCGTGAAGGATCTGATGTTCTGCCTTCCGGTGGATATCGCGCTGTTCGAAACACATGGGCCGGTTAGAGCTGCTGTACTGCCTGTTGCGACCTCTGCGGAGTTTCCCTTGAATCACAGCTCCGTGCCTTGAAAACATGTGCGCTCTCGTTGATTTCTCGTCGCCGATATTTTGCCTTGGGTTATTTGCGGTCACCATCCTGCGGCGGCCGAGATCACCGCCGGGATGGTTTGGGCATGTCTGGCGGTCTGTGGACGCGTCCTAGCGCAAATATCATTGCGGCTCCGCAAACCATGTTATTCGCCTGCTCGCCAGAAGCCGGCCAAGGACAGGCTTCTGAATGAGAATACATGGCACTCCACATCGGTTTCTCCAGAAAGCGACGCACCGCCTCGCGGAGGCCCCTCGGATGTGCTGGAGAGTGCTCCTCGAGCACGCCGAGCAGCCGCACAGCACGGTGGACGGACGCGCATGGCAGGCCGGGGTGGCGAGTGAATGTATCCATACCTGTGCGTGCTTCGCGGAAGGGCTTCTACTCGGCTCGCAGCGCGTCATCCGCCACGGTTCTCGGGCGTCTGGCCGCCATTGCAGCGCAGCGCAGCTTCTTGCCTACGCTAATTCTGGGGGCACCGCGGCCCTGAATTACTGCTCTTCGACGAACCAGCACTGATGCCGCAAACGGTGCGCGCTCCCCACACTAGCCCGAGGTGCCACCTGCCACATCCGACGCGGCCCGTGCGAATTGCGGCAACGCTCATTTCGCACTCGGCCCAGCTCCCCTCCGACGCCCCGCACCGCCCCGAGCCCGCTGGGCAGTGCGTCGTCCGTCGAGCAGCAGAGCCCGCTGCCCCTCGGCCCGTCCTAGCACCCGTCGCACCCTCGCGCACCCTGGACGGAGCTCTCGCAGGGATCGCGTTCGCACGCTTGCCGAGTTCTCGATAAGATAGAATTTGATTCGACGCGATCCGGGTCTGTTCTTGGTCCGCTCTTCTGGGCGGCCCCAGGCCGCAGCCCGCTTTGGGCAGGACACTCGCATATACACCGACGCTTCTCGTGTGCCCCCGCACTGCAGCCCGCGCCAGACTCGCAATGGCAGTCTGCACCCGCGCAGCCTCTGCTGACTATAGCCATGCGGCACTTCGTCGGTCATTACGTGCCCCCACGCGTATGATAATGCACAATGAATGCGTATTCGATGCTCCGCGTGATACAAACGAGGCAGGAGAAGTCGCCGGGGCGCGTTATGCTACATTAATCGAATAATATATACGAATCTGTCCATCGCGAGCCGTGGCCCGGGAGTGCGCCGAGGGCAGGCCCGCGGCGCGCTGTGCGCGAAAGAAATAACCTGGGATCCATGACGAACGAGGAGCAATAACAATGATAGTGACAATGAGCAGCACACGCCGGGCGGATAAGCAATAACGTCGATCGAACCAAATAACGGGATTATACGGCACTGCGATACAGGTATCCAAGGCGCCAGCCGGCAGTTGTGGAGATGGGGGGGCTAGATGCAGCAAGCGTAGATGGGCCGACGCGTCGAGCCGGGCGCAATGCGGAGGGGGCAGTCTTTTCTTTTCAAGAAGGGCGGCGGTGCTCAGACGGGCGCAGGGAACACCGCTGCGCCGAAGCTCTGTGGCACGATGGTCAGCCATGCCGCGCCAGCGCCGCCCCGAGCCCCGCCGCCAGTCAAGGGAGACGACGTACGTAGTGCGGCGCGGCGAAGTCGAGGAAGTCCCGGCAGCCCATGCCTGCGCCGAGTGCGCTCTGGCCCTGGCTCTGGCTGTGGTGGCCGTGGGCGTGCGGCTGCAGCGCGTCCGCGACGGCGAGCGCGCCGTACTTCCACTCGGCGGCGTCGGGCGCGAGGTCGAGCGGGCTCGGCGGGACGCTCGCGTAGCCATCCTCGCCGTGGTGCATCAGCCCGCCCGCCTGCGAGAGCGGCAGCGGGACGCCCGAGCCCGTGGGGTGCATCGAGGAGAGCATCATGAAGTTGCCAAAGTCCGGGGAGAGGTCGGGCTGGAGGAGGGGCGGGTCAGCAGAGGCGCGCGGCGGAGAGGAGAAAGGGGCGCACGCTGGACTCGGCGGAGAAACCCGAGCCGCTGCTGTCGCCGCCGTCGCCCGGCGCGGAGACGGACCCGGACCCGGACGAGGTGGGTGAGAGCGGCGGCGTCGCGAAGGGGTTTGTGAACTGGTACACAACGGAGAGGAGCGTCTCCTCGGCGTTCGTGGGCGCAGTCGACGTCGATGCGACGGAGGCCAGGGACGAAAGGGACTGGGTGGTGCGGACGATCTCCTGGATGATCGTATACGGTGTCGGGTCTGCGATCAGATTGTCGATCAGCTCGGAGATGCCAGTACAGTAGTCAACAGAGAGAACGCACCACGGCACTCGCAGAGGGCGTGCCAGTACCCGGGGACGAGGCGCGTCCTGTAGAGGAACGTGCACTCCATCTCCGCGAACGGGCGCGCCTGCGGGGCGCACGACGACGCGCAGAGCGCGAGCTCCGCGCGCTCCTCGTGCACCGTCTGGCCGCCGCGCTGCACGCGGAAGCGCGCGTGGGCTGTCAGCGGCGCACGCGCGAGGAACGTCACCGTGGGGTCGATTGCGCGCAACGGGCGGGGCCCAGGGGATTGGTATGCGGGGGCGGGGGAGATGATCGAGGGGCATGAGAACGGCGCGAGGGGGGAGGTGGTCAGCGGGGTGAGAGCCGGTAGGGGTGCACCGCCGGTGCTCGGGAGGACCTCGATCGTGACGTAGCTGCACGGTGGGCCTGTCGGCGCAGCGGGGGTGGCGAAGCTCGTGGAAGGCGAGGCGGACGGGGCTATGGACGGGCGGTACTCGGAGGTGGAGGGCTTGGACGAGGACATCATCGCTGTGTGGCGGTTCGACAGCAGCTGGAGTACTAGCGCAGGGACGTGTCAGTGGGCTCAGTGCGGGTGCGAGCGCGAGGGGGAGGAGCCGACGTACTGCGCTTGCCCTCGGTGGTGTCGCGGAGCTGCTGCAGGCGGCTGCCGACCTGCTTCGGCGTCCTGCGCTTGCCGGTCGTGTTGTAGATGTAGTCCGAGATGAACTTGTTGCGCATCGGGAAGCGCCCTGGTGCACGGCTTGTGCGGCTCTCGACGGGCTGATACTTCTCGAGGCCTGTGCAGGGCGTCGGGAGTCGGGGTCAGGCGAGGGCCGACTAGCGCGGGGACAGGCACGTACCTTCGACGAGTGCAGCCTCCAGGTACGGAGGCCAGACAACCTCACCCTTGCCCTTCATCGTCTTCCAGCACTTGCGGCCAGTGACGATCGTCTGAATGGTGTCGCTGATCTCGCCTTTGGGCGCGACGATGTATGAGAGGTCCTCCGTCGACGAGACGCGGACGTGTTGCTGGAACTGGTGGGCGGACATGGCGGCGCGGGTCAGGTCGCACTGGATCGAGGAGACGTAGCGATCGTTTGGCTTTTGTAATGGCGTGAGGCGCTGGGAGCAGAACACGAAGATTGCCGGGGGATGTGCGGAAGGTATGTATCGCGGATGGGCTAGACGCGCTGGGATACCGGCAGACAGGCGTCCAAGAGCATGGCGAGCCGTAGTTCTGGCCAGGAGGCTAATAAGGCGCGGCAGTGGGGTGTGCATGCATTGACTAGAAGGGTGCGGGTGGCGTCGACATCCGAGCGCGTCTAGCATCGCGTTCGATATTCGCAGGAGCACCCATCGCGAAGAAAGCGGAATAGACCCAGCGGCACGTCCAACACGGCATGTCCCACCACGCCGCGGTAACCTGGGATCAACCCCTCCCGCCATCTGGCCGCGATGGCCTGGCAGATCCCCAGCGGGATCCCCGTGTTAGGGTACGCGACGTCTGGGCACGTCTGCACGGGCGTCGGCTGCAGCGCGTAACGGCACCGACATGCACGGTGGACAACACGCGCCGCTAGCGCCTGCGGCAACATGGGGAGCGACAGGATCTGCACCGATTGCATGGATCTGGGTATCTGCGCTGGGCGCTGGAGAAGGCGGAGGACTCCGCCTCGCGATCCCGCCAGTGCAGTCCCTAATTAACTCACGTAACCGCCAAACGTCAGCGCGCGCCTCCTCCCCGGCCCGGCGCCGTGAGGGGGTAGCGCGATGCGGGCCCACCCGGCTCGGGAACCTCCTCACGCTAGTCTCTGCCCCCGCAGCGCGGACGAACGCAGGGCTTCTCGCCGACGCAGGGCTTTGCGTCGGGGCGAAGCTCATCAGTGGGGATAGATGTGCCCGCTGCTGCTGCGGCCGAGCGAGCAGTTCATGACCCAGTGATCCTCGACGGCCAAAGTGCGTCGACGTCGCGCCCGCGGTCACCAGCCGCACTAGTTGCAGGATGGGTGACCCAGGCAATCGACCACCAATCAGCGCAGAAGCGCTACCACTGTCGATTGCTGGCCTCTGGTTCGTCGCATCTTCTGAGCGGACTTGGAGCGAGCGAATCCTGGTCGAGCTGCCGTACGCCAACCAGATCAGCGACACAGGATCTCGTCGAGCGCGTAGCAGCTGGCCCACTGCACCTGCGGCGCGCTGGGGGCCCCAGCCAATCGCAGGCGGCACAGGGCCGGCGATACACACTCAGCGAGTAGCCTAAAGAGGATAGTCCGCTCGTCTCGCGGGCGCCTGCGCACGCCAAAGATCGTTTTAGCAGGTGGTCGCGACAGAGTGGATCTCACCCCTCACACGGCTATCCGGGAGAGTATCTCGGTATCCAAATCACAGGCAGAGCCAGATGAGCGTCTCTAGGCGAATGAGATTCTAGCCTCCGGGATAAATGGGGACGACGTGTGAGCCCGGGTCCGGAGCTGGGCCGGCTGAATCCCGCTCGAAGAGAACAGAACCAGCGGCAGATTCACGCGTCCATGCCAGTAACCTCGTCTCGCCGTACTGTTTCTCGCCTAGGATTTTTGGGGCCGCCTGAGGCGTCGTTCTCGAGCAGAAGGTGGTCAGGTCGCCAGCAAAGCGGGAGCTTAGAGCTCCGAAGCCCCACCCAGTCGCCGAGCACGTCGGGGCGATGCTTCCGCATATAGGCAGTCGATCCCGAGAATGGGTGCGCAGACTATCAAATGTGAAAGTCAAACGCAGCTGGCAGGCAAGCGATTACGGCGAATACAGAGCAAATCAGAGAACAAGATGTCAGACGCCCATCAGCCCGTGCTTCAGTCGTGCACGCCTTACCCATCGCGCGGCGTGACCCCGACCATCCTCTCGAGAATCTGCATGGCCCTGCACTAGCTGCCACATGTTTACCTTCAGATGGCACGCAGGACACATAGGACGTATGCATTGAGTCATGCGAGATTTCATCTGTGTTTCATCTGAAGCCTTTTCGCGGCTGATGCGCACAGTACTCCACCGCGCGTGAAGATCGCCGCATTACAGCCTGCTCACGGCGTGCTGCTCGTCCCGCACGACACACAACGACGCGTTCCGTCGCCCTCGCACGGGCAATTAGTTGGAAATTCCAGCCTGCCAGTGCGCATGGTGCCCGACGGAGATGATGTCGGACGGGCGTCGCTTCGCGCGCGATTTGGCAAGGGCCGCCCGGCGACGCGTACCTCCTCCCGCCCTTCTTGTGTCTTGGCCAGGACACCAGCATCTTCGCCCGCTGGCCGCGGCGTCCGCGACGATCCAGGTCCAGCGTCGCTGCACCGCACAGCAGCCCTCTCTGGGCGAGTGGCGCGCAGACACGGCGCGAGCTGCAGACGAAGACGACGCGGGCTTCGTTCGCTGTCAACGTCGCCGCAAGCCCACATTCCGTCCATCACCTGCCAGTGCCCGCACAGCGTGTCGCGCATCCGCCACGGCCACGGCCACGGCCGCCGCCGCCGCCGCCGCGAATTCGCGGCGCCCGCCCGCGCGCGACGCTGCCTGCCGCTCCCGATTGGCTGGACAGCATCGGCGTCGGGCCGGCATTGTCCGCGCGGCCGCCCGGTGCTCGCCTCCGTCGCGCCGCGGCTCCCGCTCGCTCGCGCCCGGAGGTGGTGTGCAGCGCATCTGCGCGGAGACGAAGTGCCCCAGCCCGATTCCGTCGCGCACACTTGGCTTCGCGCACGTCGCGCGTCAGCGGGGCCTGCGCTCCCCGCAGGCCCAGCCCGGGGGGGCTCGTGTGGTCGAAGGGGCCCGTCGCGTCCGCGGAGATGCGTCTCCCGCCCCTTGGCTCGCGGAGTTGCGCACTGTGGCTGAATGTGGCAGGTGCCGCGATGGGGTCGGACTCGCGCTAGGGCGTCGTGAGCCGCGCGATTTCCCGCTGCGTCTTACTCCATGCATAGACTCGCCGTCCCTATTCTTGGACGAAGTGCTTTCTCTTCTTCTGACTTCATATCTCAGTGCTAATGTTCTGATGTCGTTGAATCTGCAACGCAGACGTTCTGGTTTGCTGCGAAGATAGGCTCTTGAGTCGGAAGAGATCCGGGTTGAGGAGCTCAGAAGGGCACGGTTTTGTGTCCTACTGGAGTCCAATAGACGTAGGATGTCTCACTCTAACGGAACGACGTTGAGATTGGAGGTCGCCGTCGTGGCCCTTAGCCAAGTTTGGGTACCTGAAGTACTTTCCTTCGCGTGCCCAGCGGCGGAATGATGAGCACGAACGTGCTCACAAGCTCATTATCTACTTCTACAGAGCCCTATCCGCGTGTTGGATCCTGCCATTGTCCTTCACTTTAACATCTTCCGCGGAAGACCTTCAGAACCGCAGGGGACGCGCAGAGACACCCAGATGCGCAGTACGCGCCTCCACGTGCTCCCTACCGTCACTTCAGCTGACGCATCTCACCCAGCCCCCGCTGGCGTCCTTAGCCCAGCCTAACCGTCCTCGGACCGGGCCGCGCCAGAAGACCAGAAGCCGATCCTGATGTCCACACCACCTCGCGCAGTCAATCGCGCCCCGCGTATCTGTACGTACGAATGTCTGATCCCCCGCCCCGGCTGCGTTGCACTCCCCTCGCTCACACGCTTTCCAGACATATTTGGGCCGCGTGATGCACGAGCCGCCCTAGAAGCCTGGTGGGCCTGCCATATTGGCTATCCGGAGCGGACGTCATAATGAAAGAAGGCAGCGGCTTGCCGGGCGTCGAGGCAGGCCGTTTGGTACAACTGCGGGGAAACCTTGTTTGAGCACTTTCTATCGAGTCTAGTCTGCCCTTTCGCGAAGCTCCTTGAAGCAGAAAGTATCACGGGACGCCTCGAAGACAGCTAATCTAGCCTGCCGCCTCCTCTCTTCGCGTTCTCTGACATCAGAAGACGAATTTCAAGGAAATCGGAACACTTGATCCCCCAAGCTCCATGGGCCGAAATCGTCACTACCTGCAGATAGCAATGAGCCACTCAATCATCCCAGGTTCGAAGCTCGGGAGGGAACTTGGAACTGTCGCCCAAGAAGCACCGTGGGCTGCACCCTGAGGCATCACGGCACCGAACTTAACCTCGGCTTCCATGCATGCTTGACGCGTCGTGGTGCTCTTCCATATCTCGTCATGGTTCCCACTGCTAAGCGTTGCCTGTTGGTTCTGGTTTTGGTGAGCTACTTTGTGCACGATACCCCACGCATCAGTATTCCTATCGCACAGACTGAACGTCGGTCCCTTCAGCAGAAAACACCGCGTCCTGCAGCGCTGTTTTTGGACGTGGGTATCGGCTCCCAGAAGCAAGTTCAAGGCCTCCAAGAAAGAACTCATGCCGCCGAAGACCTGCCGGGCCGTCTCAGGACCACGTCCGCTGCTTGCCGCTGAGGTCGTCCGATCAACTACACTGTTCCGTCGGCTTCGCTGTTCCTTGTGCTATTTGTGCGACTCTCCGGAGCTGGTGCGCTTCGGCCACGTTCGTAGCTACCATGCGTGCTGGGCACATCGCAGCTACGTGGCACTGGGTAGAGCTACGTGAGGATGTACCCTTCCAACTTGGGTGGCTGACGTCGTGAACATCTCTCAGACTCTCACTGGCACTTCTCAAGTCGGGAGCATTAACGACAAACCGGAAGCTTTGAAACGTCGATATGAGTTTAATGCATGTTTCCCACCGGACTGTCTTGCTCGTGATGCAACTTGGCCTTACGCGTGTGAACTCCTTGAACACGGCGACGTCGGCAAAGTGTGCCACAAGGTATACTCCGCTACCAGGAGGCTAGGATCGCTCTGCGAGTATTCAAAGTATCGTATGGGCATGTCCGGAAGGGTATCGAACGGTACTGTGGGTCCGCCATTCTTTCGAGAGATGAGTGTTCATGCTAATGCGTTCCTATCGTCAGAAGAGCATGAGTTGTACAACAGTAATGATGCGACGAGCTCGGACGTCGTGATCTCCTGTGGCCTGTAGGACCTTGCCGGCGATCCCGCGACCCCGTCATATGCCGCGCTAAGCTCTCGTCGCAAGAGACGAAACCCTCACTGCGTTGACCATTCTAGCCCATACCTATGATACGCTACAGTGCTCGGGCACCTACCCCGAATCCTTTTGGCCGCCACCCCATATCCTCTCCAAGCCTCTCTCGCCCCCCACATCCCCTCATGTAACTCAAAATGTCGACTGGACAGCGTCCGCCCGCGCTACTGTCTTCCAACGCCACGCCGAGGCGTTCTACCTTGCCAGCGCACAACACAGACTCACGGCTCCCATATCTGTGCATATTATACTACGTCGCCCTGCTATCAGAGTTCTCTGACTTCGTTACAGCCTCACTGAAGATCTCCGATCTCAAGATGAAGCCGAACCCGCAAATGAGCAAATGGACAGCATCAGAACGCCAGAGAAATAATGTGACTGCTGTCACTTACAGATTTTCCAAGCGCGTGCTTGCGAGCTTCAGCTGCTTCTTCATGTGTAAGAGCTCATCGTGATGTTCAACGACTCTCTGGGGCTGGCGCATCAATTCCCTGCATCCGTCAGGCCCGTGTGGGCCGATTTTGTCAGGATTTCGGCATCAAGAGCGCCGTCTCGGGTCAGACCGAGGATCAATTCATGGTCAAGAGCCATGGGTAGGGCGTCGATGAATCGTTTTTAAGCCACTATGTTATCGTTAGCATACCGCAGACAATTTGCAGCTCGAATGTTCCGCGCGCCATGGAAATATGCTCGGACAGCCGCGATAATTCTGAGTGCTAGCTCATACTCGTCATCGGGTAAGAGCTTAATCAGATCGACTGCCTTGATGCCTCTGAAACTGCTGTGTATCTGATCGGGCCCGGTAAGACTTGGAAATAGTGCGATCAGATAAATATCCTTTTGTCGTGGAGATGACTAGTGAGGCGACACGCGAGGTGGCTAGGGACAGTGATAGTGTTGGGCTTGTTATGGAGGCCGAGACAGAAGACGTTGTTGAAATCCGGATGTTTGAATCCCGTTAGCTTAGACAGCAGCCCCGTACTGATAGTCTCGAGGACGTCTGGGAAATGGACTTTCCGCGTCATACATATGGCGCGGAGGCTCGGACTGACGCGGAGTCCGAGTCAGGGCGCCAAGTTCCTAAAAAGGGAATTTGCCGTTAATCTCCGAGATGCCGCCCCTCCTCCGCCATGGCTCCCACCTCATTTTTTCTCTCTAGTCTGGTATCACATGCATTTCTTGATCTTACTGTTGCAAAGCTGGACACCTTGAGGCACACATAAACAGGATACTTACGAGATTCTTCGCCCGAGTCCTCCTTCGTCATGGTTCCCAAAATGGGACTTGATAATAACCTGAACGTACTCAACTAAGTACAAGACAATGAATGTTAACGGATACATGTGAAGCGCCGCTCTCGGCTAACGGACCAGCCTCTCGTTTGAAAGTGCATGAGAATGATTGATACAAAAATCGTTCTAGATTGGTTGGTGCGAGCTGGCCTGAAAGCCTTCTTCTGTCGAGCTCAGAGCAATATACACAGTCCGTGTTTGATATGACGGTTCAGAAAACGGCAAGTGGAACACTGTTCAAACAGTGCTTCCGTTGAGTAATAGTCTACAAACGTCATATGAGCAACAAGCTTGCTACCACCGACCCCCGAGACCACATCCCAGCACCCGAGGACTATCGTACAAAACATTACCAATGAAACAGTGCGATTCTCATTACGTTAGATTGCCCAATTTTCGCATCGCCACGTCCAGCTGCTCCAGCATGTGTAAAAGCTCTCCGCGATGCCTAGCGATCCTCTGGGGCTCCCGCAACAGCTCCCTGCATCGGTTAGGGCCCTGCAGTCCAGTGACACCGAGCTTCGTGAGGATCTCTGCATCAAGAGTACCACCTCGCGTCAGACTGAGGATAAGTTCGTGGTCAAGAGCCATCGGCACGAGGTCGGTGAACCGCTTGCGCGCCACTGTGCCATCGTCAGCATACTTCAAGACAACCCGCAGCTAGAATGTAGCACCGACCATGGAAGTAAGCTTGTACCGTTGCCATGATATTTAATGCCGGCTCATACTCGTCCACGGGTAGCAGCTTCATAAAGTCTGTGGCGTCGAGGTCCCTAAAGCTGCTGTGGATCAGCCGAAGCCCAGATAGGGCTTGATTGATAGCATGGTCTGCTGAACTTCCCCGGGTCGGGGACGGGGTTCTGGAGGCTAGCGATGAAGCTACAGACTTTGCTGACACCATGGAAGGTGTAGGGATCATCCTCTCGTAGGACGCCATCAATGATCGAGCAGGATCTGGAGGCTTGTACGCTTTCAAGATTGACTGCAGTCCGTCGTACTGACGATCCTGGCGACACCGTCGATAGCGCACCAGGAACTTCTCTTTATAGTTCGAGTAGTTGGGAAGGTTGAGAGTGAAAGGTTCCCCTTCCTGTGCAAGAAGCCACATGATTTGTGACATCGCTTTCTCACGGCACGACAATATATACTGATTGATGATCACCCTATATAGCGTCGTGAATGAGATACTAAGATGCTGTATGGTGGAAGAAACGTACTCAATTTTCCCTTTGAGTCCTCCTTCGTCATAGTTCCCAAAATGGGGCTCGATGATGTCTTGGACATATTGAAGTAAGCGGCCATACTCGAAGTCGAGCAGCAGCTCTGCAGGGGATTTCCAGTGTTCGACAATGGCGGTGATGAAGTCACGGATTACCACGAAGGGGTGGTGAACGGGAAGTTCACGGGTGACAGCGCTAAAGGCAATCCATCAATGTCATCAAGATGAGAATATATGACATACCACGTACCTTTCAGCACACGCCATGACCTCGTCAACATAAATAGCCCGACCATCGTTGGGCGGGATGTCATCATCATCTTCTTCACCCGATACTATATATGTGTCCAAAGCCGAGTGGGAGGCGGAGCGCCCTCGAGGTCGGCCACGTCTGGATGTACGATCTACAGCCTGTACAGGGCGCACTAGCTGTCCCGGACGCAGCGCAGTCCCACGTGGATGAGGATTCTCGGTCGGCCGGAAGTCAGGGGCCGTAGCTCGGATGGCTTTGCGGAAGTTGTCCTGAGCAGGCTTGAAGGACTGTATCAGTCCTTCATATGGTGTGCCTTCCATCTGCTTGGATAAATCACGGGAGAAATTACTGAGCAGGAGATGAAGCTGGACTACGGGGTCCACTGCTGGTGGAGTGGGAAGGTGTCCCAGTTCCTCTCTAGTTTGTTCCAGAAGTCGCTGTACGTCCTGGGTGAGCTCCGGGAGCCTTCAGAGGCCCGTCAGCGAGAATATTCCATATATACAGGTAATATGGCCTACCTTCTCCTGATGAGGGCTACCAAAACATCGCTTAGGCGTGCGACGAGATTCGAAGTACCCAACTGCGCACGATGCCTCGTAGCCAAGTCGGACCAGCCAAGCGCGTGTGCAAAGAACTCATCTTCTTCCCGATGAGCCTCGTCTCGAGTGATGCCTCTTTCAAGAGCGCGCGAGTCGGGTTGTTTGACGCTAAACCACCCGTGATCTAGCGGCTCTTTCTCGTTTCTGATAAAGCATAGCCATGATTCTTCTTCCCCGGCGGGAATACGATCCGGCTTCGTCAGCACACCTTTCATTAACACGGGTGAGTATCGATCAGAACGAGACTGTGGTCATACGTACCCACGATTCGTCTCCCATCTGGATCGACCATCTTTGCAAGCAGATGCGCAGCCTGATTCTGAAAGTCGGCTAAAGGCGCGTGGATATATATGAGTAGCTCATCCGTACAATATGTAGACATGACTTACTCTCGCAGGCGACTGTCAGAAGCACGATACAACTAGGTTTTTCGATATATGACTTCACGAGATCATGCACAAGGGCGATATCTCCGGGGTTGCCTCCGCTTCCAACACTGGCAATGAGGCCTGACATGTGCTGGATTAACATCGAGAAGGTAGTAGAAGTGAAACGCTGGTCACATACCAGGTAGATCTACAAAATCAAGGTCAACTACGTCATTCCCCGTAATCTCCAGTGAGATGCAGTTGGACGAAAAGGATAGGTCTGTCTGCGTTGTATCATCTTCTGCGCTGTTCAGATACCGATATAAGTCTGGCACCCCCGGATTAAGAATGGCACGCTGCGCCCTTCTGATCCTGTCTTCGACCTCGCTCTTGATAGAAATCGGATTTCCAAACACTTCTTCGCGAGGCATCCCGTTTGCTAAGAACTGCACGGAGACCGTGCATTGCCATTGGTCTTCAGAATGTTTCAGCCGACATTTGATCGGGCACCTGAAAACCGCTTAGCGTAGACCCAAACCATGTCTCGTCACAAGAACCTTGTGCATGTCCCGCCAGCCCTAGGAAGGGTAATCCCAGAGATGGCCTCGATGAGCGACGATTTTCCGGCGCTTTGGCTGCCAACCACAGCAATCATGGGCAGGTCAATGTCAAGCCCAGCGCTACGACAGGTGTTAGGATGCATGCATAATGATGACCACAATGACATACACGCTATTACGCAGGCTATTGATGACATCCAGCATTCTCCGCCGCTCAGCGGAGTGTACCGGGTCGGAGAGACCCACTCCGCCGCCCACATTCGATGTCGTCTCGCTCTGAGTATCAGAGAAGTTATCAAATTGTCCGTTGTCCATGCTTTGTATGAGGGAGTTATGCTAGGATGGCCATAGAAAGATCCCATCCTTAAATACCCGCTTGACACAGGGACCGGTCTTAGATCATGTATACCAATATCCGTTCGTGTATAGAGTGTACTCAGAATACAAGTACCACAGATAACCTGCATGCAGGTATCCAAGAAGAAGCAGGTTATACGCAGAAGAGCCGCAGTAAGGCGCAAAGTGGAAAGCACTGGGATCTGAAGAGATAACGGAGAGAATTGGGGCTAGGATGACGTGTATCAGTCTCTGATAGACGTAAATGAACATAAGCATTCCTTCGAATGATGCATAGAGCGTAATAGAACAGCCCTATACCCCAAGTCTAGCGGTTGGACAGCCTGGAACTTGCTGTTGTCGGGTTCTTAAGCAGCTGAGGCTGACATACCGTGTCGCCAGTTATCCAGTCCTAATCCGCAGTAAGTTTCCATTACGCGAATATGTGGCTTCGTTCATGAACTCATGGTCTGGAAGCGATGTGGGCGGGGCTCAGGGTAGTAGGGAGTACTGATTCTTGCGCATGAAAGGACTTCATGAGCCTCAGCGTTGTCAGTGACGCTGCGGTCTTGAGACTGATGCGCAAGTGAAGAGCGTCTAGATTGCGCGGGAAAGGACTTCATTGAAACAGCCAGCACACGAAGTGAGATTGAATCTGCAGTTGCAGAGAGTTGCAGTCCTGAAGGCTCTGAGGCGAACGTGAAAACCAAACACCTGTGGCATTGAGCCGCCTGTACCGGCGCTTTTAGACTACCACCATTGCACGCGAATTTCAGCTGGAAGGCCGATCGATTGATGCTTCAGGGCAACGCCCCGTCGTCGTCAGCATGTGTCACCATTCCTTCAGACTTGGTAGTCGAGCCACTAACAATGCGGGGAGACAATGATGCCGTGTCCTCCTCGTGGACACGCACGATATCAGGTGATGGATTTGTGTTAGATAGACTCAGATGCCTTTTATAATGCATAGACCAGCTGTAATTTTATGCCATGCCCCACACAAATGCAGTAAAAAAGAAAGTAGTGCAGAAGATAACTTAGTCAATGCGACAAATGAGATAGCATGATCGACGACAGCCCTAAATGAAACACCTCCTAATCTGCTCTCCGCCGCTTTAGATGACCTTTGCTTTCTCTACGGAGGAGTGATCAGTTGACGACCGCGGTACACTGATAATCGATGCTTACGCAAATGTCCTGTTCTTCCTCTTGCGGCTTTCCTTCTTAAGATTGTTGTGCTGTGACTTCCGCTTCGCAGCGGCTTCGGGATGTACAGTGGCCTGAAAATCGTATGCATGAGAGGCACATTACCAAGGCAACTCAATGGGAAACATACTTGTACGACCCGAGCGTTTCGACGTTCCCTGCGGAGACCTTGAACATTCTGACGAATCTGGTTGTATACATTCGCGAACTTCGTCGTGCCGACTTTGGCCTGCACGAGGTCTTGAAGTTCGATAGCTAAGGTCTTCAGCTCCTCTGAATGAAGAGCGGAGAGTAAGCACAGAATACAAAGAAGCCGTACAGTCAACTCACCCATTTGATGATCCCGAATGGTGTCATCCTCGGCGATGCGATAAATCGGAGAGAGAACGTGCATCAAAAAACGCTCGACCTGAGTCGCTTCCATGTGTGAGACCATTGCAGCAAACCATTTGAGCACTGCGGCTGGCTGATGAACCCAGTTCGCCTGGAATCAGAAGAACACGGTTAGCGCAAAGTTCACTGCAGCTGACAGATCATACTAACCGGGCTGGAAGCTTTGTTCCGCCGAGCAATATGCGCGGATCGGGCCTGATACGACAGTTTGGAAAATAGCCAAGGAAGTGGTTTTCTCTCGCCTGGTTCATCATCATGGTCGCTCTCGTCATTACCATCGCCATCCTCGCTCTCTTCCCTGTTTACTGCATCCTCCATATCTACATCCTCCTGCTCCTCTCCTTCAGAGCTTGCGCGATTGACCGACAATGCCGGCGGGTCGACGAGACAGAAGCACTTCCCAACGTAGAATAAGTTCTTCACGACCTGTAGGCTGAGCGCGTCATCGAGATTTGGGCTCCGGAGCTGCAGGCATAGTTTGTTGGCGACATCTTCTATACCCGCAGTTGAGAAGGGTGACGTCTCTGGTAGGTCCGGCCGCGGAGGTGCCACAGGTACGACCGAGAACAGGGACCCCAGGAGCCGGCAGGCAGCAGTGCGCGTCCATGCGTGCGGGAACAGGAGGTGCGCGGTGACGACGGGCCAGTCTACTTTTTCCTGCTGCACGGTTAGCTCCGGCATGACGCGGAGTAGCTTCGATGTCACGGCGAGTGCGTGATACGAGATCTGCCACTCGAGTTCCTCCGTTCCGTCAGCACCCTCAGACACCGCCGTAGCCTCCTCTATTAGAGCTGCGCTAAACTTTAGCGCCCCATTGGCATCCTCGAGGATAAACGGAGCGTAGGCCGCCACGTCCTTCTGCAGAACGTCGATGATGATGCCATAGATCTGGGATGAAACACGCGCAAGCTGGGGCTGAGAGTATTGGGCAGCCCAAGCGTGGATGTGCGATATGACCACGTTGCGCTGGGCGTCCTCTAAGCGGGTAAAGAGACTCTTGATCAACTCTGCTGCCATCTCCCTGCACTTCGCCGAGTCGTCGTTGGCGATGACCATGACCAAGGCAACAAACAACAGATCCGAATATTCCCGGATGAGTGCCACCTGGAACTTCGAGATGACGGCGCTGAGCAGCTCCATCACCGACTTCCTACCACTTTCGTAGACGTAGGACAGGTTCTTCGCCAGGAAAGTCATCTGCTTGCGAAGCCGGCCTTTGCCCTGGGGGTAGTCTAGGAGGAATTGGAGCAAGACGCCGCGACAGAGCTCTTGTACCTGCGGAGACTGGCTCGTCACCATCACTTCCGCAACCTTGTCCATCATGTCATAGATCTCGGGAACGACGAATTTACGGGCAACGATGGCCCGCAGCATGGTGAAAACTGAAGCTTGGCGCGCCGTGTCTTCTAGATCAGGTGACAGTAGTTCCAGTAGATATACGAGATCCTTCTCCTTGACCTGAGCGTCAGGCTGCTCTCTGAGGATGCTCGCCAGAGATTTGAACGCAGTCTGCACCACCTCAGACTCTGTCGACCCCTGCTGCTTGATGATATCGATAAATTGTCGAATGAAGACAGGGAGGGATTTCGGCGCATTCTTCACAGGACATCTTAGGATGGCGACGGCGGCCTTCATACCAGGAATGACGACTTGTATCTGGTTGGAGTAGAGAGTGTTGCCGATGACGGGTACCATGGATTCCAACCGAGCAATGATCTTGGGATCCTGGAAATCGAATCGGCTCCTGCGGTGTGCGGTATTGAACAGCTCTAGACCGAAAACGATGAACCTAGTATGGCATGTCAATTTGTGATCATTGGTCAGCAAAAACGGGAACGCTACCTGAAGGAGTTGTTTGCATAGTGGTCGACTTCTAGGTCTACCTTCCGCTTCATCTGAATCCCGCCAATATCCTTCCCGGCATCATTCCTCTGCGGCGTATGCTTGAGGAAGCGAGCGTTCTGGCTGATTAGAGTGTGGCAAAGAACGAGAAGCTCAGTAGGAACAAGATATTCGTTGGCGTTGAGACCTCCAGCAATCCTCCGGAGAAGATCGTCGACTTGTTGCAGGACCTTGAATGTCTCAGTCTCCTTCAGGATATTGCGGACCGGAAGAAGCAGGTTGCTAATCTTTGATGGGGTGATGCACTTGGCGATGATCGCAAAGGAGTCGAATCCCTTCGAAGACGACGATTTCACTTCCCGGACCTTCGTCTTGAACCCTTCTGCCTGAACGTCTTTGCCAGATTCACCGAAGATGACCTCGGCTGATACGTGCGCAACGTCATTTACGCAATCGTCCAGATTAATGAATTGCGATGCATGCTCTCCCGAAGTTACATGGACGAGCAGTGCATGCGTCACAAACGCCAGGATATGGAGATGAGGCCCGCGAAGTAGAGCAGCTCGCAGTTCGCGAAGGATTATAGGAAGATAGGAAGAGCCCAAAGTGACCGCAATGCGGCACAGCGTTTCACGCGTCAGGTCTCTGGTCTCCTGTGACTTGCTACGGAATACTTGGCTAAGGATTGTGAGCAAACGGGAGATCTGTGCTTCTCGATGCTTCGGAGGCAAGTGCTTGGCAACTTGCACGATCCCGATAGAGATAGGGATCCGTAGACTGTCCTCGTTCTCGTCGCGTTTCTCGAGGTGATGAAGGAGGCTTGGGAGCAAGCGGCTGTTGACAGCATCTTCGATCCGGGCCGCATCGGGAAGCTTAGCAGGAGGCGCAGGCTCGGCGGTGGCGGCGGCGGCGTCGTCAACCTCTTCTGCGGCATCCAGTACTTCTTGTTCAACAGTCTCCGTCGGCACTTCTATCTCCACGGGCTTCTCCATTGAGAAGTGGAAGTTGTCGAGGATGGCTACGAGCGCCCGGATGTACACGCGTTCGGACGCATCCTTGAGCCTAGAGAGCCTGAGGTACGACTGAACCAATGCGAAGTATGCGCCCCAATTGAGATGTCGAGCCATCTTGCCGGTCGTGATGATCGCCTCGTTCACAAGGTGGTGGTCAACAGTGGCGGTGGACGTAATGAAATTGCCGACGAGGGGAACAAAGATCTCAGCCAGGGTGGTGCTGCGAATCTGACCACCATCACAATGTTCCGCCAATCGTCGCAGCGCACGTGTACGTCGGTGGATCTGGATATGATGGATATTGTTAAAGAAGCTGGCTTCCTCGTCTCCGCCCGCAAGCAAGCCCCGCATCTCTTGCAGGGAAGCTATACGCTCACACTTTGCAACGGCGTGTGAGATAACGCCAAGAAGTTCCGCACGAACTAGTTCGTTCTTGGAGCGCAGACCGTTCTTGAGCCCGGACCACAGCACCTTTGAGAAAATAGAGTCATACTCGGTGTCGTCGGACTGAGACACAACTTCAATGAATCGTTTGAGCGTGAGAGACGCATTGCTCCGCACGGTGAGCTCGACCGGATCTTGGATGAAGTTGAGCATGTTGTATAGGATTGGCAACCAGTGTTTGCTTGGCAACGAGCTATGCATCGCTTCATTGAGCTCCGTGAAAGCTGCCAGACGTCGGTCGAAGTCCGGTTCTTCCATCCTCTTGCTGGAGTAAGCGTTAAGCGACTCCATAAGATTAGCAAGGTCGCGTAATGATCCGACAACGTCCGCCAGGCGATGGAATGCAGCGACAAGCGCGACACGACCTTGTCTAGATCGCAATGTCTGGAATAGCAGGGAGAGGAGAGCGAACGTCTTTGTGTGAACCGAGCTGTCGACATCTGATAGCGCCGGAATAAGTGGAAACAGGTTACTGAGGATCTTCACCATGTCCACTTTGGTCTTCTCCGGGATGGTCTTGGACGGTTTCCGCAAGAGCGGAACAAACAGCCCAAGTAGCATGGCGGCCTGCCCGGAATCTTGCATGTGCGGCGCAAGTTCCGATAGAATGCTGATCTGTCGGCGACCAAGATTGTCAGCGACGATGGCGACGCCTTTCGTGCGTTCGACCAGCAGGGATATGTCCGCCAGAAGCCGAGAAACGTCAGGCTTCAGAACGCGTTGCAGAATGTCTTCGTCCGCAGAAGACAAGGAAAGGAGGTTGTCCACAATGTCAAACACCTTCGAGACAACGGCAGGCTTTACGCTGGTAGCGATCAAGCAGTCGTAGGTCTTCGATAGCACCCGGTTATCATATGTAACGAGAAATCGGACGTATTCTTGCCGCGAAGACCATACGTAGAATAGCTCTAGGAGGGCTGACGGTGCTTGCGTATTCTCCGAGTCCAGAGACGCGAGTCTGGGAGATACGAGCGCTTGGAACGCGGTTGGCATGTAGGGAGTGAAATCGTATTCGACGGGACAACGGAAGAAGTCCGCGAACCGCTTTAGACCAAGTTGCCGGATCGTCCGTGCACCGCGGATAGTGCCTGTGCTCTCCTCAGCAATATCCTCGTCCTCTACATCTGCATCCGCATCTATAGCCTGCTCTGCCTCGGTATCAGCCTGTTTCTGGGAGTCGATCCGGGATTGCGCATGAGACAGGAGGTCTAGGAGCGTTGCGAGAAGAGCAGGCCAACGTGGGACCAGCCGCGAGCCAAGGTGCTTCATGACATCTCCGAAAAGAGTCAGGAAACCAATCTGCTGCTTCTCCGAGACACCAATGGACATGGTACGTATGCTGTACTCGCCATCAACCTCGATACGCACGTCTTTGTTGATAGGCCGCAGCATGAGGTCAACCAAAAGCTGGAGTTCGTCGTCGGTGCAGCCGCTAAGCGCAGCGAGCACCGCAGCACGCCGATCAGCGCCGCGACTACGGCCACGTCTCTCGAGCATCAGCCCAAAGAGCAGCCTAATGACCACGTCTATGAGCTCTTGTCTGCCCGTCTCTTCAAGCTGGCTGATGTCCAGTTGTGTCAGCTCATCCCGCCATCTCGTATCATCCAGGAGCATGCGAAGCGTGTCTTCATGAGGGGCAAGATGGGGGGACTTGTAGGTGAGGAGGCAGGAGAGGGCGAGTGTCTGAAGGGGACGGTCCGGATGCGAGAGAAGCGAGATATACATAGAATGCAGGACTTCCGTCGATCGTAGCGCTTTCGGGTTGACAAACTTCGAGAACAATGTTAACCAGGAGCTTAGCTTGTGCCGCGGTAATTTCGAGGGCGCATCCGGACCTCCAAGTGAAAGGAAGTGAGGGACCACGTCACGACTATGCTTCTCTGCTAGAGATGCAGATACACCCAACGCGGACAGAAGTTGGGCCTCGTAGGACGCTGGGTCAAATCGGTTATCGAGGTTTTGCGCCTAAACACGGGGTCAATGAGCAGTCCCAAAGTGAGATGTCATGCAAAATACCTTGATGACCGCGCGTTTTGCGCCATCTCCGCGTAACCACCTATTGACTACGCAGCGCACTTTATGCGCACCGGGGTCCCTCCAAGTCCTCTCCTCCTCCCAAATATCGTCATCCTGTTCATCCTCTACATCCTGCAGCCACTCGGGGCGGACACTGCTCGAACTAGTCGTCACGTTCTTCAGCTCCTCAAACAGCAACCGCCATACAATGTCCTCGAAGCGCTCTGCAAGCGCTGAGAGCGCGTCCGCGGCAGCGGACCATAGCGGGCGAAGATTCACCTTCAGCTGCGCAATCAGCCAGCGCGCACAGACGTCCGCGCCCAGCTCGTCGCCGTCCCGGACAACAACAGGAAGTCGACCGATACGTAGGACTCGCTCGCGCGAGCCCTGGACGTCGAGTGAGACCTCTTCACCTTGCAGCGCCCGCTTGAGCACCTCTACTGTCCCGTCCGGCGACTTCACGATGGGCGACGTGAGCAGACGCAAGATGCTCAGCCGGAGCGAGCGCGAGTGGGAGAGGAGCGAAGCCTGCAGGAAGGGGTAGATCGAGTCTAGGGTTAATGTGGACGACTGTCCGCATCTAAGAAATATCAGTACAGCGTCTTGTGTAAAAAGTATTATATGTACCTTGCCTGGAGCATAGAAATCAAACCACCGAGCACAGAGCTCGACCAGCTCCAATTCTCCATGATCTTTCGTGTCCAGGACATAACGTCGCACGTCTCCGCCCATTCCGAGACATCGCGATTTGACAAACATTCCAAACAGGAGCCGATGACCCACGCAGCATTGGCATACGAAGTCTCGTAGTTGTCGCGGGGCTCTTGGATGGCGAGCGTTGCGTCAATGACCTTGATGAGGAGAGGAGAAATCGAGGGGAGCAGGGCTGACAACGCGAGCACATCATGAAGTATCAGAACCTAAAACGCCAACTCAGAACACAAAACCGCTCTCCAAGTACGAATACTCACATTGTCCTCGGTGAGCTCCCAGCTGCTGAGCCTGCCCTCCACCCACGTCTGTAGCCTCTGCCTGAACACCACGTCGACCTCGCCCAGCCTCTTCTCCCTCTGCCCCACGACGAGCAGCTCAAGCGTCTCTCTCGTGTGCGAGTCCAGCAACTGTGGCGCGCGCTTCAGCACCAGAGGCTGCGCCAATAGCTTCCACCCTCCCCAGCCCGCATCCGCCAGCGCCCCCGTCAGCTCAAGTCCGAGCTGTGGGCGCTCCCATGCGTGCTCGAGCGCCTTCCGCCCGGGGCCCATCCACAGCGCCATATCACCCGCTGTCAGCGCGGAGACAGAAAACTTCAGCAGGGCGTCATGAAGCTCGTCGGTGAGCGGGAGAGTGGGGAATGGCGTCAAGATCGCATAGAGGTGCTGCGGGGTGAGACGCGAGCCCTGCCGCACAGAGCAAGCGATGGAAACGACCTCGAGAATGCGCCGTAGATGCTCGCGATCGGGCTCGGATGCTTGGAGCACCTGTGTGAAGAAAACGAGGAGGACATCCGCGAGGGGAGTGAATTGCTCAGAAGACTTGCAGTGGTGGATGAGCGCTGTCAGCAAGCGCCGGACGAGTGTGAACGAGGCGGCGGGGTCCGCGCAGGCGAGGTGGTACTGCAGAAGCGGCTTGAATATGCTTGGTGTCGCAGTGTGCAATGTCTGAGAGACGGACTGAGGGAAAATTTTCAGCGGAAGTTCAGGTACGAATGCCTAACGGCTTACCTTGCACGCGTACACGAAGATCCAAGCACACGAATCTGCCAGCCGGTCGTCGTCTGCGCTCTCTGCGACGATCTCCGCACACCGTGCCCTCAGTACAGGTTTCAGGCGGCGCAGCACCGCCCCCCACACCTCCGCCGTCGCGCGCTGTACCTCCGGGTTGCACTTCGGTAACGTGTCGCGGAACACGGCCCAGGCCTGTTCGAGCAGCTCCTGGTCGACAGAGGGTACGAGCACATATTTGAACAATGTGGAGAAGGTGGCGAGGAGCGCGGTGAGCGCGGTGGCGGAGAGGGAGCGGGGCAGAAGCTGGAGGAGGCGCCTGAGGATGTCGGGGTAGGCGGGGGCGAGCGTCGTCCGAAGGTCGTGCGCGAGCTTTTGGAATAGACTATGGGACTCTCAGTGAACCAAATATACTTGTGAGAAGATAAGTACGCACTCGAAGAGAGCCTTGAAAGCCTCGTCGTCTGCGACCCCGATCGCCGTTAACCACATATCGGTGATATCCCTCCAGTGATGCAGCAGTTGTGGCATTGACGCTGAAAGGCGTTCTGCGGCATTGGCAAAATCAATGAACGCGGGGGACAGGTTGAGTTCGCGCCAGTGCACGAGGGCTTCGTGGAAGTGCGATTCATTATCCTGGGAAGACTATCAGCGTACTGAACACAAGAGGTGAAGACAACAATTATACATACACCAATTTCCTGGTCAAATTTTGTCTGGTTGAGGGCCGATGGCAAGTGCACCTCTTTGAGAGTGGCTTTATAGGACTGGTGCTGTTCCCCAAGTCAGAATCTGTAATCAAGCAGTCTACTGTACCGTCTCGACCGATTCGGCGGTAATGAGAAAGATTTCATAGAGCCCTCCTCGTCTGTCATTTCTAGGTATTCTCTCGCGATATGACACATACGCGCCGCATCGGTCGAATAGTACAGTTTCAATTGAAGAACACACCTTGAACCGCTTCGCGGGGCGTTCCCCCTCCATGGTTGATGGACGACCGAAGTACGTTTAATCAATGCGTTGCAGCTGAATGGTCAATCAGATCCCTGAGACCAGAGAGGGGGGGAGAGGCGGATACGATGGGTAGTAATAATACAGGTGCTCCCGTAACTCGCAAAGCTCGACGCTCAGCACATGCGGAAAATATTAGACTCGTTCCCAGGCCCTGCAAAGGGCAGGGATTAGACACCGTCCTAGCCGACTAATATTTGAGTCCAAAAATGTATTTCTGCGCCACATTCAAGCTCCGCCGCTAATCTGACTACGAGTCGACGAATCAAGAGACGGCTTTGAGACTTAGACTAGAGTCCGTCGGCGCTGCAAGCACGATCTGGTTGCGATCTCGGCAGGTGTTGGATTGATGGAACAACCCCGGGGGCCCAGACGCGCTCAATGACCGTCCGGCGACGAGTTCTAGTTCCTGGCATGCATTGACTTGACACTGGGCGTGACTGGAAGCCGGGACACGCGGGGATAAATACCAGACGACGACGACAGCGGTCTGGTCCTCGCAGGTGGCTGAGCCTCTCGCGTACGTCTCACCCTCTTTCCGACTCCCGACAGACAAAACGACCCTCTACACAAAACGAACGCTTTCCGACCGCCCTCACTCGTTTGCATCTCCTTTTCCTCACCTCCTCGACTTTACTCTGCGCCATCCGCACGCTGCTGTGCTGGTGAGATCCGCCCACCCGAGCCTCAACAGTCGTCTTCAACTCGCACGACCGCAGAACCGAACTCACCCGACCTCATGTCCTCGCCCAGTCCCGTCGCCAGTGCGACCTCCTCCGCCGCGCCAAGCCCTTCCAGTTCGTCCAACGTCGGCGCCGTCGCCGCGGGTGTCACCATCGCGCTCCTCGTCTTCTTCGCGCTACTCGGCGCGCTCTTCTGGCTCGTGCGCCGGCGCCGGCAGCAGCGGCTCGGCGTGCACACGGCGCGGCGCACGACGCTCGCGGACCTGCGGCATCCCGCGTACATCGTCACGCCCTTCGGCTCGCCCTCCGCGGACTCCCCGCGCTATCGTACGTGTGCCCACCCCTTCCCCGCTGCGCGCTGACGTCCGTTCCGCTGCAGTGCACAACCCCGGCGCGAACATGCGCGTCGCGCGGCGGCGGTCCGACGGCGGGTGGGAGTTCGACGAGATAAAGCCGCGGACGCTCGCGTCGTTCGACCTGCCCCCGCCAAGCCCGAGCCCGTCATCTTCCCCGGGCTATTCCCACAAGGACAAGCTCCTCCCCGGCGAACTCACCACGCGCGGCTACGTCGAGCACGACGTGTACGGTGTCCCGCCTCCCGCGTACGCCCCGAGCGAAAGCACGTTGTCACCGCGGTAAGGTGGCTGAGTAGCTCGCCCCTTTCTTGGATTCATCCACACTACTCTACCTGCACGGCATGATTGCGCTTGCACACTGATCTGGGCCTTTGGCCGCCCACCGCCCACTACCCATGCTATGCCGCTCCGTGCTATGCTGTCTGATAGGACCCTTGATGCTCGATGCTTTCGGACTGATACAGCTTTCTGCACATACCCGCACGCTTACATACCTGCCTCTTTGTATTGCTTTGCATGGATAGCTGTATTTGAGCATAATGCTTGGACTTGCATTGCTGTTCTGCCATGCCCATGTTCACATCGGTGTGATCAGGTGTGATGGCGAGCGCATCGGGCGCTTATTCTCGCCGCTCTGTGAACGCCTCTCCTCCGGTGTCCCAGAGCCAAGCTGTTCTTCACGTCCCCTTCCTGAAAGAACTTCCCGCTCCGCGACAATGATGAGATCCGCGATGCATGTCAGGGAATCTCCCCGGAGCCCGGTCTTCCCAGTTGGTCGCTAGAGACGCCAAATAAGCTCTCGGGGCGCTTGCCTACGCTGCCAGAGACTGCTTGTACTCGAGGATCCACGATGCAACTTCTGATGCAACTTCGGGAGATTCTACCGCATGAGGGAGGACCGGGTTCAGGACAGCGACCTGACTAGGCACAAACAGGTACCTCTCCCGTCTTTCCCGTTGCTGCTCTTGCCTTGGCGTAACGTTCCATACGACACCCATTGGACTTCCCTTTCTGAACCTCCCTTGAATTACAACGGCTGCACTATTGGTCAAACCTTGCTACGCGATGTCACTTAGCATCATACTGGTGCCGCCATGTCCTGTGCATGGCGTATCCATCTAAGCTGCAGCACCTGCTGTGACCGGGAGGCGTTGTTGTCGGGCACGAATTTCATACCCCCACGAGGAGCGCTCGCGCCGGTATGTATGACATTCGGCTTCCCATCTCACAGAGGACGGGTGTCGGGGGGGAAATGTATCTATTGAGCGGCTTCCTCTTCTCTGAGTCTGCGAACGGGCATCAATGGAATTCCGCAACATCGTGTTCGACAGTACATGCTACGGCAGTGGCTACGTCAAGTCAGGCGAACCTTGAGCTGGCCGGACCATTTCTCATCAACGACTCGGTCAATCCCATCTAGCAATATTCCCCACTCATCCATGCTGAATGCAATCATTCTCTTAACATATGCACATTCCAGCGGCAGATCTTGCTCTTCTGCGTTCCTCCGTTCGCTGTCATCGATGAGCACCGTAGCAGCAGATATCATGCCATTCCGGTCCGCAACTCCTAGCAGAATTGCATTGCAAGTTACCTCCTCTGATGTGTTCATTATGACGCCGGTATTAACGTTCTCGAGCTTGAAACAAAGATGGTCTTCGGCACCACATATTGCCCAGGGCATGTCGTCCCCGCGAAACGTGATGGTATCGAATATGATGCAGTGATATGTACCCAGCAAACCCTCTTCGGTACACAATGCGGCATCTTCATCGGAAGACATCCCGGGGCTGTTACTGTGCATGAAGGTCGTCGGCGCCCACCTGAAGCCTGGCTTGTCAAAGTGCGGTTCTGGCATGAAGATTATGTCCGATGGCACATTGCGCACTCTGACAAGCAGCGTCATCATCCGCTCACTTGGCGGGATATCGACCAGCTCGGCTGCGTCGATACGAAGCAAGCCAGCGATCGCAAGCGTTTCATCTTCCGCCTTACTTGTCGTCCTCCATCGAAGATCGGTGAGCACATCGCAGAGCATTGGTTTCTGGATTTGTACCGCGCGCGGCCCATCCTCTGGTGGACCCATCCGTCTGCGAATGTGCTTGAGCCGCAGCGCCAGCTCGTATACCGCGGGCGTCGACGCGCCGCTGACATCTGAGATCAGGTCTTCGACGCGCAACAACCCGTCGGAGAACTCGAACACAAGGTTGCGGGCCAAGCTCGCCTCTTGGAGCGTCCACAGCCGCTGGACCCACCCTGATGTCATCACGCGCAGCAGCTTCTCCGGATGCGACGCAGTGATCGAGCATGATCGTATGCCGGAGTCTACAACGAGGACTGCAGAGGCGCCGCGGTAAGTCTCGCCCATCAGTCCTATCGCGCGTTTCCTCCGGGCTTTATCTTTAGGGATGCAGAGCGCATCCAACCATAGGGCCCTGCCCTTTCCCAGCTCGTGGACGACTATTGCCAAACGTCGGAGCTCGCATGTAGGTAACCCGTCCTCTGTGGTGCTCCCTAGCCCATCCGCCCATACATGCGAAATTGCCACATACGGGGTGCCGAGAGAAGCACTTGAACAAGTGATCTTTAGGCCTTCGTCAGCGCGAGAGCCGGTGGTGTCGATCTGCACGATAGGGATTTGATTTCTGTCAAGGGTTTCCATGACGACGTCCAAGGGTGGTTTGGAGCGCACGCATCGCTCGCCGGCGCACGTCAGTGCGAAATGGCTGTTCGAATACGCAGCGGTGTCGATTGAATTGACTTGACATGCCACGGCACTGCAGCCTTTGTGGCATTCTCGCCCGGCGCCGTCTCGGATAAACGGTGTGCAGGTGCTCGCGTATCCCAATACGCACACCTTTGTCTTCAGCATGTTGATGGTGAATGGGCACCAGCCCTCCGCGGCCATCGCTTCGTCATATGCTGGGGATGCCATTGCGATGAAGTTCCAATGCATCGGCCGCGCCGACAGCATCTGCAACTTGAGATCGTGCATTGCGAGCGTCAGTGTTTCTCCAATGGCAGCGATCATGAAGAGGATATCGGTGATGTCGTTGAGTGGTATTGCAGCTGCGCGGAAAGGGCTCATACTCCCGGAACGCAGATGGAACTGCAAATATTCCAGAGCCATCTCGAGTGCTCCACGGGCTTGCGCATATTGGCGCTTGTATGCATCGCGATCCGTCCTCTCCAGGAGATCCATGCGCTCCCGCCATTCCACCACGATTTCAGGCAGATTGCGCGTCGTTATTACAACGGTTCCGCCTGCTGTTGACCGGAGCAGCAGGTCTTCCGGAATCGAACGTCCTACGACAGCTTCGACAAGTTCGAAGGTGAGTCTGCGTTGAAGGACTGCAGCAGGGTGCAATATCATGTGTCGAATGCCACACGAGAAATTTGGGAAAGGCTGGGATAGGTCACGGCCGGTCCTGCCTCCCAACCAGAGAGCATCTTTGGCAATAAGAAATATCCTTTCTGGGAAGGTAGTAGCCTGTGATGCATTCTTGTCTTCGTGCACAGTCTAGAGGGATGCATCTGACACTTAATCTGCACAGTGCCCAAGACAGGAGCACTCACTGTTTGCGCCACTGCCATACCATGCGCACTTTTAAGGGCACATTCAGATACCCGCAAATCACGACGCAGTGAGACAAAGGGAAAATATTCAGAGTTCGACCTTTGGGACTCGTTCTACCCAGTGCAGATTAATATTCAGATGTGAATCCATAAGAAACAGATTCAGAGAAAAGACAAGATACAGCTCACGCAGTGCGTTACTATAAAATCCGCCAGCTTCCACCAGAGGATGTTGAGATCTTTAAATTGTTGCATTGTAAAATTCGGATCCGAGTCTGACTGCATTGCATTCATAAAAGTCTCCTCATCAAGCCCTGAGTCTATGGCAAACCCCTCGACAGTCCCAAATTGGGTAGATAGCTCGGTGCTGACAACAACTAGCATTCTCAGGCTCTGAGGTGAGGTCAGCCACCTGCTGTCGATCATTGGTTATACACTTACCGAGAGCATGAAGAGCGGCATATCCTGCTGACGCCATTTGACCAATTCCGGTATTGACCCAGCGAGTCTCAGTAATTTCGAAGCCAACTCTTGATCCTTTATCCGATGATTTAGAAAGATTAGTTGTGAAGATTGGGATGAAGATTCCGAAGCAATAGTACGTACGGCCACAACACGGGCTGCTAAAGGGAGGAGAGTCTTGTATTTATCATAGCAGTATCGAAACTCGAAATCGAGTTCTGTGTCAGTGCTGCTGGCTGAGTCTCGCAACGTATAAATTGCGGACGTAGATGTATGATCGATCTCCGAAGTCGCCTGCTCGACGTTCGTGCCGGCAGAGTTAGAGGTTGATGCAGGTCTACCCAACTGAGCGGAACGGCGCATCAGCTTATGACGAACCAGTAGTACTGGCGAAACACTCGCCCGTGTAGTATCTATGTCGACAGTTTCCTCCAGTGTCTGGTCTGAGGCTGTACTGCTCTGCGCGAACTTATCCAGCCTCGCGGAGCTAGCAGGTATATCAACCATTGAGGAGCTCGGAATATCAACAAATGGTTCGCGGGTGAACGTAGATCGTTTATAGATGTTATCCAGATCTCCGGACTTGCGAGATAGAAAATCGCATACAGGCGGAGTTGGGCGGACCCTCGGAAAAGACCGTCGAGGGAGGGCTGAGTCGTATTGTGAAGCACTCTTAGACAGTAAATATCCGGTCATTAACTTAATCGAACTAATGCTTTGGAGTTTCTTCGCCCAGCCTGAGTTATCACTCAATAGTATGTTCTTCGCGATGATTTGTCGAAGTTGCAACACTGCGACAGGGCGCTTCAGAGTCCTATTATAGGAACGGTGCGCGCCTACGCGTCTTCCCCGTGTTCTCTTCGCTGGCGTGCGCTGCTCCCCCGTCGGGCTTGCCTTTTCCGAACCTAACCCCCTCTTGAAGTACGACAATTGCACGATTGTTCGAGGCAGCTAAGCGACGCCACAGCACATTGCAGCGTCGCCATGCCCTCTGCCTCAGGCCTCATGGCGTACCTGGCCAGCCGCAGCACCTTCTGTGTACGGGAAGCGTTCTTCTCAACACACGTCTCGCATCTCTGCAGGAAGATTGGTGGATCGCACGAGGCACTCGGGGCTTCACAACTCTACAGTAGCTCGAGGACGGCACCTGATTTAGCTGATCTGGCGGAGTTCTGGAGACGCGGTGCGCAAGTGCGGCATCTGCAACTCTCCGTTGAAGCTGCGAAGTTGCCGGACTGTCCTGCATTTGCACCACTCGTTATAAGGTTAAGGTCCATGCCTTCCTCGGGTGGGACCGATGTGGTTGCTGGGAGCAGACGGGCATGCATTCCGTTCGCATAGGTGGGCGCGACGAGCTTACAGGACGTACCCCGTTGTGCGCACCTGGGAACTTGATTGGTGTTATTCTGCATCTGGCGATATTGCTGTGATCTGTTTCAAATGACCGGCTCCGCGCCGCCGAAGTTAATCTTCTTTGATACCGAACTTACTGTCCAGCTGGCTGGGAGGAGACCTCAAAGAAGACCTTCCGGGCACCATGAGGCGCTGCGGATCGCAACAGCGGACACGCCCCTTGTGCAGACACAAGGCCCTGCCCCAGCTTGTATGGGCACGCGTCGCTGAGGGCAGACAGCGCGTCTGGTCGCAGCACGGCCCTCAAAAGCACCAGTGACTGACTTCGTCTCACCCACCGTCTTCTACTCTCTGTAAGGCATTACGCGCGCACAGGAGCGACTAGCTAGTCAAGATGGTTGCAGCTATCACCCCCCATCAGGGAACGGGCCTCAGCAACACCCGCTATTCCAGCGCGCGGCGCAAAGTTTTGGATCTCATCAACCGCCTTGTCAACACCGGGTCCGTATCCTCTGATGCGCCGCAGCGATTTGCTGACGTCCGTCGGAATGTCCCTGTAGAGTGTCGCTCGACATCGATATCCCGATGATCGCTGTCATCGGAAACCAGAGCGCGGGCAAGTCCTCGCTCATCGAGGCTATTTCGGGCATCCGGCTGCCCCGCGCGAGCGGGACGTGCACCCGGTCAGTATCTCAGTCTGTCACCGGGTACCGTGAATGTTGGCCGTTGACTGGCAGAGACGCAGAGTTCCCACCGAGTGCAGACTGTCGTACTCGACGGACTCCTGGCAGTGCATTATCCGGCTGCGTTTCGAGACGGATGCGCAGGGTGGGACGCTTGAGGAGGTCCGGAACATCACATTTGGCGAGATCATATACGACAAGGAAGAGGTCGAGGAGCGGATCAGGCGGGCACAACGGGCAATTCTGAACCCGAGCACAGCTTGGCGACACTTCCTGGAGGACGACGATGAGGACGTACCGAACCCTGAGCTTAGGTTCTCCCTCAATTGCGTGTCGCTGCAGATCAGCGGGCCGGATGTGGCGGACTTGTCGTTCGTCGACCTCCCGGGTATGTGGACGTGTCACATATGTTCGCCGCAAAGTCCTGATTGACGTCTGGTTCCCAGGGTTGATCGCTAGTGTCAGTTCTGAGGGGAAGGAGAGCGACATCGAACTCGTCAAGAACCTCGTTTCTTCGTATATCTCGAAAGAGAGTTGTATCATCTTGTTGACCGTCGCGTGCGAGAGTAGGTTAGGTGTCTTATCCATCTGGATCTCTATCTGAAAATGTCTACAGCCGATTTCGAGAACCAAGCTGCACACCATCTTGCCAAGAAGCATGATCCTGAGGGCAAACGAACCATCGGTAAACATTCATGACGCGACACTGGCTCGAATTCTGATGTGTCTATCCCAGGTGTTCTAACCAAGCCTGATCGCATCCCCGCCGGAGAGGAAGGCGGCTGGCTGCGGTTCATCCGGAACGAGAAGGAGCCACTGGTGAATGGCTGGTACAGTGTCAAGCAGCCGAACTCGCAGGCACTCGCGGCTGGCATATCCTGGGCGGACGCGCGGGCGGCGGAGCGCGAGTTTTTCTCCACGACCGCGCCGTGGTCGGGCCTCAGCTTCGAGTTCGAACAACACCTCGGTACGGCCCGTCTGACCGAGCGCCTGAGCACCATCTTATCGGCGCTCATTGCAAAACGGTGCGTCTTCGCAGGTACCTCGCTCGGGGGTCGCGCTGACGGTCTTATGCATACTTTGTTGCAGGCTTCCGGAGATTCGCGATGAGTTGCAGACCCTCATGCTCACCACGGACGGCCTCCTCGCCCAACTGCCCAAGGCCCCGTCGGACGATGCGTTCGGCGAGGTGTCGGACAGCCTCACGTCGTTCGCGCGCAAGTTCTCGAAATTTCTCGAAGGGACTCCCGGCGCGGATGGACTGGTGCAGAGAATCCGACATGCGCATGAGCAGTTCAAGAAATCTGTACACTCCACGGCGCCGGACTTTCGTCCACATGAGCGTGGGCAGGTGGTGGAGGCGCAATCCAAGGGTGATGCAAGCCTCGACTTCCTGACGTTCATGAGCAAGGAGGAGAAAGAGGCCATGCCTAAGGATGACCAACGTGCAGTGTTCATCGAGGATGTCATGGAACGGGCCAAGAAGCGAGTGTTGCTTTTTTCTTGTACCTGGCATTGTCGCTAAATGCTAACACGACAGTGCCGTCACGCGAGAATTGCCGGGATATTATCCCTTCGAAGTTACGCAGTATTATATTTCAGAGGTTGTATCCCAGTGGCGTACACCGGCGTACAACCTCTTCGACGTCATCCTGGACATCCTGCTGTCAAAGACGAAGGAGCTCGTCGCCGGGCATTTTGCTCAGTTCCCTCGCCTTCAACAGCAGATCCTGTACGTCCCCATCTGTTCTCCCTCAATTTTTTTGAAGCTCACATTTCATTCCCAGTGTAGTCGTGACTGAGTACATTTCCAAACGTTCCGAGGAGACTTTAGCGAGGATCGACTGGCACCTCAAAGCGGAGAAGCACCCGCTCACGCTGAACGATCACTATTACATGGATTATCGAGCCAAGTACCTTGCGCATTACAAGGCCCAACGCCCTCAGCATTCGAATACGTCGTTGAATAGCGCACTTCGATCGTACTCGCAGTCCAGCTACTCGACGGAGCACCAGGCGATCGGCAGAATCATCTCCGGCTTCGGCGAGCTCAACATATACGGCATCGACCCGGTGGACCTCGCAAAGGTGCTGCCCTCGGATCCCTACGAAGCCGCCATCGAGATCATGGCCAGCGTCCGCGCGTATTTCCAAGGTGAACTCTCTCATGTTTTCCTTGCTCGTTGCTCAATAACTGACTATGGGGGCCGGGACAGTCGCGTACAAGCGCTTCATCGACAACATCCCTATCGCTATCGACCAGGACCTTGTGCTCGGCCTGGACGATAATCACGCCCTGGAGCGCGAGCTCCGGAAAGGCCTCGGCCTGAACAGTCCGGATGGGTATCAGAATTGCGAGGAGTTCTTAAGGGAGCCGGAGGATGTGTCGGTGCGGCGGGATGAACTGCGCAGGAAGAAGGAGCGGCTCGCCAGGGCGAAGCGTGAGCTGATGGAGGTGTATCTGTGAGGGACTGGCAGGTGCATGTGTTCGTACAGATGAGCTTGTTGTACCGAGCTTTTTGCAATGTACTATAGAACTTTTGCATATATATTGAATCTGATATTGATTACATGGGGTTCGGAACATCTGTCAAGACTCACTCAAGCATTTGACAAGTAAGTGCATAGAGGAACCGACGCGTCGAACGAATTCCAACATACATGAAAGGGGCCAAAGAACGTGAACGAGAGAACAGTTCGACTCGTCCCCTCGATCTGGAATTTAAGCCCTCGCTCTCCACGACTTTACGGAGTCAGATTGACTCCTCCATCGACCTTGCAACTGCCGTCCTCCTGCACCTGATAAAGCTGGAAACGCCGTAGGACCACGGATCACGGGTGATACGCAGACTTGCGGAGGCTCCGCCATCGACTTCTGCACAGTCAACCGCGCCATCGACGGGGTGATCTGCGCGTTTACGAGGTTCCGAGACACGGTGCGCCCGGATCCGCCAATGACGGCACGAGGAGTTGGCAGACGAGGGAAATCATCGTCTACTGTCCGACTCGGACTCTCCGGACGGTCCTGCGCAACGACGGCCGCTGGTGGAGTCCGAGAATAAAGTTGGGCTGCAGTGAGGCACGGTGATGATGCGATCGATGCCACTCGTCCTAAGGAATTGGGCGGGGACGCAAAGGCGGGCTTCCCCGGGACTCCGGGCATGTCCGCTTCGCGATTGATGATAAGTCGCGAATCCGTCCATGTGGCGACAGTCCCAATCTGAGATACCCAATGTTGAGCCAGCTTGCCCAGCAGGATGTTTACGCCGGCCGTGCGCAAGAACTGCTGGCTGGTTACCACAATCATGCCCCGCTTGCACCTGGTGAGCATGACGTTCATCCTCTGCGTGGATTTCAAGAAACCCGCAGCATCTGTCCGTACGACGGATATAATCACGTAGTCTGCTTCATGTCCTAGTGAAGGAATTTCACGTCAATCCTCATAATGCATCGCTGTACAGGCTACGCACCCTGGAAACTATCAACGTTGTAAACATGCTCCCAAGGGAGATTCGTTCTCTTCAGGTTGTCCTGGATAACTTTGCGTTGTGCGTCGTAGGGTGTGATTACACAAAAATCCTTCATCGCATAGTACTCTCGCACAAGGTTGACGACGGTGTGGACTTCCTCCATATTCTGCAAAATGGTCCAGTACTCAGCTCAGTTGGAGCGAGTAAGGCTGATAATTACCTCTTTGCTGCGTCCTCCACTCTCTCGGCCTTTCTTGACGTCGACGAAGGCGACAGCGGAGAAGGCGGAGATCCGGTGTTCGGAGAGGAGTTTACTATCGTATACCTCTCCCGAGATAAAATTTCCAAGTGGTATCGGCATACGATCTAGATCAAGAAGTTAGCAAATGTTGGATGTACATCGTATAGATAAGACCAGCGTGGTCTCCGAAGATCCATACTGACACGCACATTGAATGTTGAGGAAGTAGGCATGCTGGCGTAAGTGTTTCAGCTCGAATATGCTCTTCATGTCGGGTGCGATGTCTTGGCCATAGGGGGGCACTAAGGCGCGTCAATATGGTGAGAGCTCATAGTTTGCCGAGAGCTAACATTGTTTGGGATCACCGAAGAGGCATACTTTCTCCAGGTTCTTAAATTTATGAAAAAGATGCTGGAATTCTCGACGTTAGCCATGCGGTCTTGCGATGTGATAACCGCCAGCGAACCATAAAGTCAAAAGTATCAATCTGCGAAGCCTCATCGACCACGAGCCTTTCCACGGGAACGGCACGATATACCCCGGCCGTATCAAGTGCCGGGTTTGAAAGCATGCTCAGGGTGCATAACATGACTTCAGATCCTCCTAACAGACGCTCGGTTCCAACTAGGTCGCGCCCGAGATCGTCGGAACGAACAAGATGATTTTCTAGTTGATCATATAGGTGTTCATGCCTGTTGGATTTAACGGTCAGCTAATGCGCAAGAGCTACCGGTCAGACATGCCATTCAAAATGGAACTCCTTAGAAACAATGAGTTTGAAATCAATATTGCGCTTCAGAAGACTCTCGGCTATGTTTTTAACGCCAACATTGGACTGGGCAATAATCCACGTCGGTGCACTCTCTTCATTTGCGACCCAAGATTGAACTGCAGCAGCGATCGTACTTGTCTTTCCTGTACCGGGAGGCCCTGTAGGAGACGTGATGTGTTCTGAGTAATTAGCAGCGCAGATGGAGAACGGCTGACATACCGTGTACGATCACAAGAGGAATCGACTCGCTTGACATCGCCTCTGCTACCGTAGCCTGGGATCGATTGAGTTCAGCAAAGGAGTTCACAGAAGCTATCGGTAATTTCTTCAGCGGTAGCAGAACATCTTCATTGGGAAACCACAGCATCTGGATGAAGCGGGAGGTCTGCAGCTGGAAATGACCCAGTAGAAGTAGAAGGACGAATTCCTCTCGCGCTCTCTCCGCGTTGGTCGCTTCTTCACGGCCGACTACCCGGACGCTCTTGAGATTGATTTCACCGCGGAACGGTCCTCGGAACGCAATCTTGGTCGACTTGCCATTCGCGCCCACGGCCTTTCCAACTACGCTGCGTCCGCATGTGGTTTCCATAACGATCTCCGTCTGAATGACATGTTATTGAACGACAGGTTGAATATATACCGGAATCCTACCTGCTCACTTGCTCGGACTCTAGATTTGTAACGAGCATTAACCAACTTATAATGACCGTCCTCCAGTGAGATGCTCTCAAAATCGTTCTCCCACTCCGCCGGCGCAGCTGCTTCCAGTAGCTCTGCATTGATAAGAAGGCCCTCTAGGCATCGTAACTCTTCGATATTCAAGCATCGAGTGTCGACTTTATTCGCGCATTGGACTTGATACAGGAAGCGCTCAGCGATGCTGGAGAGCATGAGTCCTTATCAGTCTAACGATGATCAGTCCGAACAAAAATAACTCTCACCATGCCGATATCCATGCCCGAAGGCAGATATTTATGTCTCCCTGAGCAAGCCACAGAGCATTGATACGGGACCTATTCACTTGGCTATCCATACGTTCATACACGACCTTGGAGGGAGGCCACGACTCTCGCGTGGAAATAGAGAGGAGCGTGGAGAGATCCACCGCTCTCATGTGTACGCCTGTGCAACGATGAATGTGTAGAGCAAGGCGGGCCATGCCGAAACCTGCAAGGATGCAGCTGGAAGACTCAGAGAAGAATGCCTCGAGTCCTTTCATGGCGGTATCAGTGCACATAGTTTCTGCAGGAACGAAATAGACGCGAGAACTGGTAGCGAATGCGACCGCATCCAGTTGTCCTGTCTGCGATAGTTGAAGAGCGACGCCTAGGGTCTCTGGTCCGGATTCACTCAGTCTTCTCGCTACATCTGTTTCGCCCTTCGACGGGATGCGATACAAATCAGGAGCAGTTTCAAAGGACGGAAGCAAATCTTGAGCGCGTTGACTGAGGGACATGGTGGTGTAGCTGGACGGAAAGGGAGGCAGAGAGTGGAGGAGTAAGCGAGATTCTATGTAGTCGACACGTTCACTGCTGCGCAACGGCCATGAGGATGATGTGCGGAGTCAGATACGGAATTCATTTCAGCTTCAGAATGCGGCAAGCATCGTATGGCACGATAAGAACCGCATTGCTGGCGGAGAAAGGGGTTACAATCCTATCACCACGCTCTTGCCATGAGAACTGCACCGAATTAGAGCTCCAGTACACGTTGCACCGCCAGAAGCACTCAATGTCTTCACCAGAGCTGTCCCATCCTGTTCCTGCGCTTGGTTCTGAGTGTTCGTGTAGAGTATTTATGCATATGTGGTGGGTAGAGTTTCGAATGCCGACCCAACCTAGATGGTGCCGAACCTGACCGTCCAGGGCTTCTCGCTCCAAGTGTTCCTTTCTGTATTGAGGAGTAATGGATAGAGTATGTGCGTTTGGTTTGCATGAGGTCTTCTTCTCAACGTGCAGATGTCCCTTTTACCAGTAGAATTCGCTTCTTCTCACCCTGGGTAGAAACATCTCGACGTTTTCCGATCGAAGCGTAGGTGGACTGGGGTCAACCACGAGACCTTCATGTATTTCAGCGAGTGATGAGTGAGCAAGATTCTGGAACACCGACATCAGTACCCGTATCAGCAATCCAGAACATTGTGGTGATCATAATTCACAAGCACAGGAGTCCGATGCGCCGTAGTACTACATCTGCCGTGATAACAATAAAAGTCCCCGGAGAGTTGAGTGGCCTGAGTGGGACAAAGGGTTGCTCACATACAAGCGGGTAGAAGTACCGATATCAGAAATCCAGAGTAGTCTTATATATGATTGGGCCCAGGGAGGAGTCGCCGGGCGCCTAAACACATCATCACAGGGGCGAGCCGTGCTGTAGGCGCTTCCGAGTAGCGAACGCTCGCGCTCAGTGCTCAACCGATTCTGTTTCTCGTTCACTGTTCAGTAAATAGTGTCTCGAAAGCCATATCACATGCATGTACTGGAAACAACACTTGAACATAGCTTTGGAACTGTACAGTTCGAGACATCCATTCACACCTGTCTTGTGAACGCAGCCGGAAGTTCGGAACCGTGCATGAACACTTGAAGCTACGCAGCCTCGGACATTCTCTGCAACCTCCGCTGAATGCAGAACCCTTCAAATACACTGAGCTGCTATAAAAATGTACTTTGTAATTATCAATCTCAAGACGCCGTCAAAGCAGCTGTGTCGATGCTGCCTGAAGACAATTCCGCACCAATTCCACACGTGTGCCAATATCCTTTGTCTCCTCCCCGATCTGTATGAACGGAATACCCAGATTATGTAACATCGTCGTCAACACCTCGTTGTACTTCCAAGGATCCTCCAGTGACCTGACGCCGTCATCTGTTAGCCACTCCGTCACCGGCTCTAGAAGAACTTTTGAATTAGTGAGTATGATGCCACGTATTCGAAGTGATGCAATGGCTGGCATACCAAAGAGAGACCGTCTGTAGAGGGGTAGGATGGCGCGAAGCGCAGCATCCCCCAGCAACAACCGTTCTCTCTCTGACGCCCCAGGCGCCTGGGACGTTGCAGCGTATACGATGGGGTCGATAGCGGATCTGTCACTGAGCATGACGATGCCTTCTTTAAAGGGCATTTGCAGAACTTGTTCCTCCGCAGCCAACTGCGCCGTCATAATTGCATACTGCATCTCGTACGTGTCCGTGTGCGCTCGTGTAAAACCTGTCTGCCTCATTACCGATCTAGCGACCTCCTTGATGTACCTCGCTGAATCGATCCCGAGCGCAGCAGCCAATGCGTCGCAGAGGGTCGACTTGCCACTAGAAGATGGACCGATGACGAAGATCGCTATGCCATTGCGAGACCAGGGAGCTGTCTTTGGCTGTGTGATGGAGTCGTTTACTTCTCCATGAGACTCCTCGTCAACGGCAATGCAGCTTGGGTTAGAGGTAGTTCCATCCATATCTGTATCATGCGTAAGCCTCTCAGTTCGTATCAAAGACGTTGGGAGACTGACTCGATGCAGACCGGATGAGCGTTCCAGAGCCTGCTGCGCACCTACACAGCGATCCTTTATCTTGCGCGGATATCGAGCGCTGAAAAACGAAGCTTTCCGGGGCAGACCATCAGGTGCCCATATGGGGCAGCCTCTGAGCGCCAACGTGCTTTCGTCTGCACCCAAGGTTTGGCATCGAAGGCTTCTCTCTACCACATGCCTCTGCATCTCGCTGCGCAGGAGCCACCCGTACTCAAGGCAGAAACCTGTCTACCACAAACAACACGATATATAGTTTCTGCTCCTCGCGCCCGCAGTCGCATTCATTCCATTCCACCACGATGACCCCGGTTATCCTACGTGCAAATCCGTCTCCTGATGACGACGAATGGGTGTTCAATACGCATTTACCTCCCATACGACAAAGGGACAGAGTTATCGGAAAGCATATCTCATTTACACCGGAAGCAATCAAACTTGACATATCGCAGTTTCCCAATAATCGCATTCTCCGCTCAGACGACCCGTCGAAGTTCATTTTGACTTCGTTCCAGGCTCTCAGGTTCCCTGACAAACCTCCCTCTGTTGCCCGAGAATATATGATGCGCTTCTTTAAAGCGGGTATCTTCCTGAATGGCATTCAGTATCGTTTCTACGGCCACAGTAACTCTCAACTGGTACGTCATCATAACCCTAATGTGGAATTTTACTGAGATCGGCTTATGAAAGAGATCTCGTGGTTGTTTCCTGCGTGCAGCGGACACAGACGAAGAACTGGATGATAAGATATATGCTTTGGGCGATTTCAGAAGGATCATGACCGCAGCCAAACGTCAGACGAGTCGAGTTGATGTTTCTTCATAAATTTTACTGATATAAGTTTCCGACAGGAGCCAAACGTATCGGTCTCCTCTTCTCTCAGGCTGAGCTCGACTGGATCCTGGATCCACGTTACACGAAGGACATTGATGACATTGTCTTCAACGGCGAAAACTTCTCCGATGGCTGCGGCCTCATGTCAAAGCGGTTTGCAGTGCAGATCAGCCGTCGTAGGCGATATATATTTCATGGGGTGCCTTATACACCCTGTGTCTTTCAGATCAGGTACATTTCTATCATCCTTCCTGCTCTCGCAGTGCTGATCGATCATGTCCAGGTACAGAGGATATAAGGTCGGCTGACAAATGTCTCTGCACCACACAGTGACTTACTGATCTAATGATAGGGCGTTCTTATGCTCTACCCAGAGTTGATCGAAGAACATCTTGTACATTTCCGCGCCAGCCAGAAGAAATTCACTGCAACTCAAGATGATACGTTTTCGGTCGTTGATCACTCAGCGCCTTATGCCTTCGCGCGTCTAAACAATGACGTGATTGTTCTGCTCGCAAGTCTTGGTATCTCGCCCGACACGTTTCTCACAAAACAACATGCATATCACGAATGGATCCGGGCGGCGTCTGATGACTGGGAAGTCGCCTTCAATTTCCTTTGTGCTCTGGGACAATTCGACCACGCGGAACGCGTGCTACTCGATGGCCTTGACAGCCCCCGGGTGCAGAAGGTTATCCAATCATGCCAAGACAAAGAACTGGCGTCATTCAAGAAGAACGAGAAGTTCCGTGCGCGAATGGTGATTCTCAAGTCGCGCCTTCTGTTTGGGATCTGCGATCCGTACGGAGTGTTGAATGAAGGAGAAGTACATGTGCGCGTCTCCGTGCCACGCAGAGGCGCATCAGCATTGACAAATGTCGACGTTTTGGTCGTGCGCAACCCTTGTCTGCATCCTGGAGACTGTCTCAAGCTGCGGGCGGTGTGCCACCCGCGCTTGGCTCATCTAGTAGACTGCATTGTGTTCGCGACGAAGGGTAAGAGAGCGGCACCATCAATGAGTTCTGGAGGAGATCTAGGTCCGTGTAGTCGAGTCCCTTCGAGTGATAATTGCTCATTCTCCTCGCGTACAGATGGTGATAGATTTATGGTAATCTGGGATTCGGACCTAGTGCCAAAGAAGGTTGCAGAAGTGCGTCCCATCCTCTACCAGCACACGGAAATACCTGCTCAAGGGGTAGTCAGTCATATACGTATCCGCCTGGAAAGGAATATGCGGCCACCGTTATTACAAGACAAGACCTTGCGAAACACTTCGCATCTTACAACAGGTACCTATAGACGATCTGCATTTGATGGTATCTAACTTGTCGGCTTCGCAGCATGAGTCTGGCGAAGATTGTATCATTGCACTCCAAGTGGTTGCGTTATAGTCCGAAGGGGGCTATGAGCAACGAGTGTCAAGATCTCAATGCATTGCATTCCATGGTCGTCGATGGCGGATCTGTGAAGATCCCAGAACGACTACTTTCGCCGCCGACCACAGAGGAGCCGTATGTTATCGATTTACTCCAAGAACAAGCCAAGGAATTCTTCGATAATTTTACACGATTGCGAGCAGAAATCAGTATGGTGACTGATTTAGTTCCGACGGACGCACGAGATTTCCTAAAGAGATTTTTGTCTATGGAGAAGTCCGCCCTTTCCGAGTATGAGCTTATTACGATGGCCACCAGATATGCAAGGAAACACCAACTTGATTTCAAGGAGTTCCTGTCATACATCGATTTTGGCGCCCTATCTACCGCGGAAAAATATGCGTTGAGCGTCCAGCACGACTTGTCGGAAGAACGTCACCCATACATTTGGAACAGGTCATTTGCTTTCTTGAGATGCATGGGCACCCACTCACGCTCATCCAGTCTCGCTCGGTCTGAGATTCTCAAGGCTCGTGATTTGGAAGACCGCAACATAGGAGGGCCGTTGCGCCTGCAACGACTGTACACATCATCAGAGCAAGGCCGCGCGGCGTTCTTTGAGTATCTGAAAGAAGCCACTCAATACTATAACCGAAGGATTATGATTTTGAAAGTATGTACTTTCTTGGATTCTGACATGATTTGGAGCGCGTGACCGTACTTTCAGACAGATGATCGTTTTTCCGTTGGCGTCTTTCTACGGGGTAAGATCGCATGGGACGAAGAGGTCAGCAAGAAAGTTGCACTTGTTTCGACCAAATATTGACTGACTATGATTTGTATCAGCCTGAATTAAATGACAATGTTCTAGTTTGCTCCTTTATGCCTCAGGCATCCGGCTTGATGTCTACGTATTGGCGCGGCACGAAGGGTTACCGCTTACACTGCAGCGATAACGTTATGCAGCTCTACGACCAGAAACGAGCGAACACTTTCATCTTTGTCACTCGCCCGCCTGAGAAGTCTGGCGCGGATATTGTGACTAGCATCGCTCTGCAGAAGATATCAGCCCGAGTCCAGAAGGTGCGCACGCCGGTGCAATATTCATTGATATAGATTTCATATCTGTATGACAATGTCAGCAATGCGGGCGTATCAATCGCACGCCGGTAGTCGCTATCGAAATCCATGTTGTATCCAACCGCGATCGCATTGCCCACCAAGCTTTTGATCTTCGGTTTGAACAGTGCGTTTACGGTAGTTGGTCCTGCCCTTTACATATGCTGACCGTGTATTTCTCAGCGTGCAAACTGAGGAGTTTCTCGGTCGCTTTGACCACAAGCCTGAAGCATATACTCCTAATACGCTCAGCGGCTACCCTTGGGCAGAACAAAATCCCAAAAGTTTGTTCTTCAAGACGGGATCGAAGGAAGAAGCCGAGAGCATTATAGCAAACACCAGTCAGAATGACCGACTCGACTATTTCAAGTTCGCGCTGCAGCACCATGCTGAAGAACGGATCTTCTGGATCTTCACCGCTGTCATCAGGGGTCAAGACCTTCCTTTGGACGACATTCAGTTCTACATCGAGGAATATCCTCCACTTGCTTACTCCATTCTCAAACGATTCCTTCCCGACGAATCCACATCCTTGCCTGAGGCCATTGCAAGTTTGTCTTGGATTATCATTCGCAATGTTATCCGTTCGGCGAACGACCTTGGGATCGCTTCTCTGGTCGCTCTAGAGAAACTGACGGCGAATATAAATCAACTGAACCTGCCGACCTTCTTCGACGCTCTGTGGCTGGTGTCACTGAGTGTGAGAGCATCATCCCTAGTCCAGGAGGTGTTGCTCGTGCTTCATGAGTGTCGTGCCGGCATTCGTGCGCTCAGCAGGAGACTGGAGTATGCTCACCAACATGCACTGGCCATCATTTTCGACCGAGTGGAGGAGGCCGCAGACACCTGTCCCTGTGATGAAAGTGGAAGGCCCAGGCGACAGTCCAAGGCGCCCATCAGAGCGAAGCTTGTCCCCTACTCATCGAAGAAACAGGAACTGCCGCAGCCCAATCCGGGCGCCGAACCCGCTATCGGGGCGCCCGGACAGGGCCAGGCGCATGTAGAGCCCAGAGTGGAGAATACAGTTCAAACTCCCGGCGAGGAACAGGCTGGACCCGATGCGAAAGGCAAGATCGCGGTAGTCGCACACATCCGCGTAGACGCACAAACCACTTCCCGGATTCATTCGCATGTCCGCCTACGAGTGTCCTCTCCACCCCAGGGTCCCCATGTCCCATCTGCGATAGTCGATGCTATCGTTACGCGCGCTAATCGTGGAGAACTATATCTGGAAGTGCAGCAACCTCTTCCTCCGGAATATGATAGGGTGGACTGGAATCTCTACGATGCGGGGAGTACTGCGACTTCGAAGGCGATGCTAGATGCTGTTCTCCGGCTCGCGGAGGATGGATATGAGTGCTGTAGGTTCAATGACGTCATCATTGGGACTGCTGCCGTCGTGGAGGAAGACGAGCAATTGAGCCAAGACCTCACAGATGTTGGGCATCGACTTCCGGAGACACTCAATGCTAGCCAATGCACTGCCGTGCTATCCGCTCAACCTGGCAGTCTCTCGCTAATATGGGGTCCTCCAGGTTTGTTTAATCCGCCAATCTCGTGCACATCTGCGTGATTGACATACCTTACTTCACAGGTACAGGTAAGACGACTGTGGTAGTGCAAATCCTTCTTCGTTTCTTGCGTGAGGATCCAGAATGTAGGATCCTCATGACCGCCTCCACTCACAATGGTGCGTGCCCGTGATGTCGGATAAAGCTCAACATACCGATAGAATCTGCCCAGCCGTGGATAACGTACTTGAGCGTTTCGTCAGGGAGAGTGAAGCGGCGCATCTCCTCACCGATGAGCAGATTCTTCGCGCAGCAACGGAGAGTTCCAGGGTGAACAAGAGCCTGCAGAAGTACACCATGGACGCGCGCATGGGCGGAAGCATCAATGAGAACCAGAGACTGCTGGACAAGGCGAAGAAGCGCGTGAAGGAGGCGCGGATCGTGTTCACGACGTGCGCGGGTGCCGGCTTGGGCCTGCTACGCCATGTGGACTTTGAGTTCGATACAGTCCTGATCGACGAGGCGTCGCAGATCACGGAGCCGTGCACATTGATACCACTAGTCAAAGGCTGTCGTCAGGCCGTGCTGGTGGGCGACCAGTGAGTATACGGGACCTCTCTATGTGTTCATCCTCATTGTGAACGCGATTCATCACAGTGTACAATTGCGGCCAACGGTGAAGAACATGGGCAAGGCGCTCGAATTTGACAAATCTTTATTCGAGAGACTGTACACCGGACCACTCTATGCTAACATGACGCGCACCATGCTCGATGTAGGCCTAGGATGACTCGTCTTTAGTAGACCATCGGCTGACTAATATGCATTGGCTTAACAGGTCCAGTATAGGTTCTCTGCTGACATGGCCCGCTTTCCTTCCGATGAGTTCTATAAGGGCCGGTTGCAGACAGGCACTCCACGAGAAGCCCAGATCTCCGCTCAACTTGGCCCGTCTTCCCTCCCCTGGCCGCAAGTCGACGGCAGGTTGTTCCCTGTGGTCTTCGTTCCATGCCTCTCCGAGGAGGACTACGGGCGCTCATCGAAGAGTAACGAAGGCCAGGTGGAACTTGTGCGATACATCCTCAAGCTGCTGCGGACCGCACGTGAGGGGGCAGATGCAGACGCGGCCCTCAGGCAGGTCTCGATCGCGGTCCTTACACCATACTCGCGCCAGGTGCAGCTGCTCAAGCAGACCATCCCGGCGTCTCTGGACGTGGTTGTCAGTACGATCGATGGATTTCAGGGACGCGAGGCGGACATCGTTGTCTTCACGACGGTGCGCTCGAATGCAGAAGGAGACATCGGCTTCTTGGAGGACGCACGAAGACTGAATGTCGCGTGGACCCGCCCGAGGTTGGGATTGGTGGTGGTTGGAAATCCGAGGACCCTGCAGACTAAGCCGCTCTGGCAGAGGGCGATTATGGCATGCGAGGTCGTGGAGATTGCTGTACCTGAGATGAATTGACTACGGGTAGGTCGTGTACAGCGTGTTTTCAGGGGCCGTCTCTCCGGGCCATTTGATTCTCCCAAAAAATGTTTTAAAAAAAGCTTCAGGTAGCTCCTGAAAAATATTGAGGTTCCTGTACGGATAACGGGGAGACAATGCCAGTGGAAGTTCTCCATGGGGCCGGAGTTGGGTCAACAAGACGGATGACATCTTGATCTTATCTTATCTGCTCGAGGTCCCGCACGGCGCGCCGTGATGCTGCGACCGGGCGAACTTGCTCAAACATGCTGCTGAGCAATCGCTGAGTGAGCTGTGAGAATGTGAAGACATTCATGCTTACTGCTACTCTTCTGCGGACTGCATTCAAGAGACCGATACGACTTTCAAACTTACTATCTTCTCACCTCCCCCATCGTCTACCCGCTATGAGCACGCTTCCGAAACTGGGCACTGCCGAGTTCGACCACGGCTCGGTCTGGGAATATACGGAGCCGCCGCATCCGGACTTCACATATGGACGCAAGGTGGAGGCGACTCCGGATGGCAAGAAGTGGGTGGAGGATGGAGAGAAGGCAGGGTTCAAGGTCGTTGATGCGTCAAAGGAGGATCCAATGTAAGACTTAACAGATTCAGGGTTATCACGTCGATTCTGTACTGAATCCGATGCAATGGACGCATAGGAAGCTAGTAAGAAGTGCTCTTTTACTGCAACACACAGTGTGACAATGCCAGCTCAGTATCAGCTCATGATCAGCGGTATAGTCCCGCGCCCAATCGCGTTCGTCTCCAGTGTCTCCGAGTCCGGCGTGGAGAACCTCGCGCCGTTCAGCTGGTTCAACATGGTCACGCACAACCCCCCACTCGTCAGCATTTCCGTCTCGAATGTCGCTGGGAAGTTAAAGGACACCGCAGCCAACGTGAAAGCGACGAAGGGATTCACAGTGAACATCATGAGCGAGCCGTTCATCGAGAATGCCAACGCCTGCTCTGCGGATCTCCCGTCTGACCTCAGCGAATGGCCGATGAGTGGCCTGACGAAGGCGGACAGCGTATGATTCTTGCCGTCTCGCGCGCTCGCCTGGTTTTCACGCCGCATTACAGATACTCGTCAAGGCGCCTCGCGTCAAGGAGAGCGCCTTCAGTATGGAATGCGAGGTACGCACGCTTGTATCGGCCCTTTCCTCCCACTTACATATACTCACAACGATTCGCGCGTCTCGCAGTTCTACGAAGCGATCGACATCAAGAACCCCGACACCGGCGTGTCAACGACAACGCTACTCCTCGGGCTCGTTAAGTACATCCATGTGCGCAATGACATGCTGAATGAGCGCGGGAATGTCGACCCGGCGAAGTATAAGGTTGTCGGGCGCATGGGGGACATCACGTACACACGCGTGCAGGAGGGCTTCCGCCTTACCCGGCCGGCGTGGGGCAAGGACGAGGGACTCCAGAACTTCTACAAGGAGCACGATGGTCAGACGAAGAATAGCTTGTGATTATTGTAAGCAGTTGTAATCTGCGGAGGCCAAGATGTCATCTTGAATTAAGTGGTTTGTCTCTGAGAGAGCGTAGGTATTTGGACTTTGGACTAGAATGTCCTTGACGTTATCAGCCAACCCGGAACCGCCGACGGTCGCAATGAGCGGTTCGAAGCTGATCGTGCTGATAAACCAATAATAAGCCAGAGGTACTAGCGGACCCCAGCTCGATTCGTCTATCCGTGAATCGAATTTTACTCGAACCGAGCCGTCTGCGGCGTTTGAGGGATCGCGCGAAGGCGCCTATCGTACTGCCTCTATCCACGTGTTGGATGTGTGCAGGCGGACGTTCATCATCCTGATTGGCATGAGCAGCCAATTGACTTCTAATACGATCATCGAGGGCGCACTGCTATAGTTCTTCCCGCTGAGTTCATATGTCAGAGCAGTCGCGGAGGCCAAATGACGAGGAAATCAAGCCCTATGTCATTGTGAGCACTATACTGGCCAGCAGTGGAAGCAGAGCGACAGTCTATCGGGGCTTCCATGAGGTGAGGAATAAGGTTGCTTCAAAATGGCCACGCTGACCTCAAGTTCGACCAAGGCTACGCTTGAACACGTTGCTATCAAGACTACGAACACAACGGAGCTCAGCAAGACACTGTTGGAGTGCTTGCAGAGAGAGATAGAAATTCTGAGACTACTATCACACAGGCATATTGTAAAGCTACTGGAAGTTTTTGTACGTCGTACCAAGTCTTCTAGGTTTCTCATAATATTCACCTGTCGGGCTTTCTTAGCATGCAGAACGCCACGTCCACCTCATTTTCGAATTCTGCGCTGGAGGTACTCTCGCGAATTATATTCTCAAACGCGGGAGGGTCGAGGGCCTAGAGTATATACCCTCACTAGGCGCGGCACCTACATATTACCAACATCCCAAGGCGGGAGGCTTAGACGAGCTCGTAGTGCGTAACTTTCTAAGACAACTCGGTAAGTCATTAGTATAGCATTTGGTTTTTCGTATTGCCGTATCGATGTAGCATATAATCAGCACGTGCCATCAAGTTTCTCCGCCAACATGCCGTCGTTCATAGAGACATCACGCCACAGGTCAGCTCCGTTCTCCCAATATCAGACGTCTATTACTCATTACCCCTCAGAACATCCTCCTTCATCCGGCGTCATCCAGCGAAATCTCTCGAGGACAGCCGCTTGGTATTCCGATCCTGAAACTTGCCGACTTCAGCTTTTCTCGTTCGCTACCAGATGCAATGATGGCAGAGACGCTATGTGGATCACCGTAAGTCCCCTCGCTTTCAAATCCCCCTGTGCCAATGTCCACGAAATGTGGAATCAGGCTATACATGGCGCCGGAGATCCTGCGCTACCAGAAATATGACGCGAAGGTCGATCTCTGGTCCGTTGGTGCCGTCCTGTACGAAATGGCCGTAGGCAAGGCGCCTTTCCGGGCACAGAACCATATTGAGCTGCTCAAGAAAATTGAAACTTTCAAGAATATCAAATTTCCGGATGAAGATCCACAAGTACGGGCGCGCTCTATTGCAAACGGCGAAGAGCTCAAGCCCGTACCGAATGACATCAAAGGGCTGATTCGCAGCCTGTTGAAGCGTCTACCGCAGGAGCGGTGCAGCTTTGATGATTTCTTCAAGAGCAGGGCGGTGCAGAATTCTAAATTTCCGCGTATACCGCCGCAGCCACCGGTCGACCCCAAGCCATTCCCCGAGGTGGAGGAAGACTACGTCGTTGTCGGTGACACAAGCTCTGATGCAACAGGAGACGCAGTCAATTCCGACTACCATTACGTCGGCGCACGACATTCTTCTGCGACGAACGAGACCTTGATGCCGCCTGTCAACCCACCCACACCCCCGCTTATATCCTCATCCTCCGGAACCAGTCCTCGTAACGGATCTACTGCTCTTACACGTGCATTAAGTATCGCAACAAAGCTACTTGGTAATTCGAACCTCGTGGTGGCATTATCTGATGCTCGCGATTGCGCGCCGTCTTCTCTGCATCAACGGCAGGTAGTCATCGCCTCACGGAGTCACTCTGGTCCGCCAATGGTAAAAGGCTCAAGTGCAGCTGCGGATGACCGAGATATGCCGCATCTTACACTTGCACAACGTGCACTTCAGCTTGACGCACACTGGAGACATTCACTCGTCTATAAGGTCTGGCACCTCCTTTCGAGCTTGTGAATATGGGCTGAATGCTTAGACAACAGCGCTCACTCGAGTATCTCGCCTCGCTTTGTGTTTCTTTTGCAGATCATTGCAAAGACGAAGCATGTCTGAGTCAGTACGATTTCGCAATGTCTTGACCGGCGAGGAGGTGACGACCACTGATTCCCAGATGACCTTGACTCCGTGCATCGGTGATACGAACTTGTGTGCGACTGGATGGAGTCAAACGTCAGCTTGGACGTCGTCGCGGTGCTGATCACCGCCGCTCGCGTTCAAGAAGATTTGACTCGCATGTATTTGGACCGGCCGAAGGTTATGTGTGACGTACGTTTTCTTCAATTCTGTCTCTATGTGCAGCCGTATGACTACTATGGAATTCATTCAGTTCGAAATAGTTCATTTCCCTCAACCTGCGCACTTTCAACCGAGCTATGACGAAACATTGGACGCATATAGTCTGGCCACATCATCCGAGGATCATATCAGTCGCATTCTGCAGCTTGGGGCGACTGAAGTGACGTCGATGATAGAGTATATTGACGAAGTGAGTAAGGTAGTCGAGACGTTCCTCGATATGATTTTATTGACGAACACTCAGATCGTGAATGGCGTGGAGACTCCCATCGCCCTTCGTCGCCAAAGCTTAGATCTGTTGAGGAAGTTATGTGGGAAGCATGGAATTGTTCCGAAGTCATGCAAGCTTGATAGTCAGGAGCTACAGAAGCTGAGTGATCATGCAGTTGCCTCGGGAGGCTTTGCGGATATCTGGCAAGGGACATACCAAGGGCAGCCGGTTGCCCTCAAAGCCTTTCGGATATATAACGATGGCCATGTCAATAGGTCTGACGTCGTAAAGGTATAGTACAAGGCTGACGAGTGTGTGGCCATGCAGCTCATCCATGATTTAGGCCTTCTGCAAAGAGGCCGTAGTCTGGAAAGCGCTCCGACATCGCAATATCACTCGTTTCTACGGCGTCGATTCCAGCATATTTCCCGTTTGCATCGTGAGTGAATGGATGCCTTGGGGTACAATTATTGCGTTCCTAAAGGAAAGACCTGGTGCGAACCGAACTATGCTAGTGCGTAAGTATGTTTGGGCGCATGAACTAGCGCACTAATCTATCCGTTCATTCAGCTCGTGGATGTAGCAGAGGGACTGAAGTATTTACATGACATGGGCCTTGTGCACGGCGATCTTAAAGGCGTGAGTTTTGCCCATCACCTTATAAGGTGCAATAAGACGCTGATCACTACGGGTGGGACCGTGTCGCAGTTCAACGTCCTCATCAACAAGCAAGAGAGGGCATGTCTGTCTGATTTTGGACTCGTGGCACTCAGCTATGACAACAGATTGCCTATCATCACAACTGCTTCTGTGACAGCTATGTCGCTGCGATACACAGCACCCGAAATCTTAGACCCCGAGCATTACGGCCTAGAGAAAGCTCATTGCTCTCCAAAGAGCGACGTATATTCCTTCTCTATGGTCATGTGGGAGGTATGTGCTAAGTACGTGATCAGGATCTATTAATCATGCTGAATCCATCTAGGTCTTTACCGGGCATGCCCCGTTCTATAACGTATCTCACTACGCTGTTTCGAGACAGATCATCTTCGGGAATCGGCCACAGCGTCCCTCAGAGTCTACGGCGCTTGGCCTTGATGACGACATCTGGTCGATCATGCAGAGTGGTTGGCAGGATGAACCGCTTCAGCGGCCTAGCATCGAATCTACAATCGGTGTGTTAAAACAGGTCTCGGATAGAACTAATCCTGGACAACTCGAGTTCCCTCAGAAATGGCCTCTGCAGATGAATTAGACGATGCTGTTATTACAATTGTTCACATTTCTGTTTATACTACGCTTACGAACATAACTGCATCGACTGTGTTAGGTACTCGAAACAGATTGTACCTGTACGAGGCTCTGAACTAATGGTAACTTTATATCCCATGTATCATTTTCTACTCGGTACCAATCACACACTGCCACTCCTGGCAGTAAAGTAAATTGAAGGAAGGGTACAGTCGTTTTCATATCGATAGGCCCACCCTATCAGAAAAAACACACATAGGCGGATCATACATATTCATCTCCACCTCTGCGCCGAGAGCCCGAGATCCGAATCAGTGATCTCTCTGGGTAGGATTGCACGGCGTATACGAAGGAGGTTAAAACTTAGGAGAGGTCGTAATACTCAAGGATTCAGGTTGTATGACCTCCACATGAGCTGCTGCGGCACAACCTGTAATATCTAACATCTGAAATTGTGGCACGAGTGTTGGTCTGGACTCTGAGCACACAGCGAAACAGACAACTTGACCTGCTTCACGGTAGGTCCTACAAATTCGGAGCATAATTCGACATTGAATATCAGTGAGGCGAGTGATGTGACGATCAGCGAGCCCTCATTGGGACATCGAAAGTGCGAGCTCTTTCTGTTCTGGTGGAATATAGTGTCGCATTGTTACAGCAATTGAGCCAAGTTGAGATACAGGACAACATCGAATGCCGCCGTGTCGCCGTGCCAGCGCGCTGCTACCAGATCAGGTTAGGCTTAGATTTCACACAACTCCGCCGAACTCCGACTATGTAAAATTTTTCGACAGGATGAGCCTGTCGATATGAAAATGACTGTAACCTAAGGGAGCTTGCATCGTGATCTTTGCTCTGAGTATAGCTTATACAAAGTCGTCTAATTGACACTCTGAGGTCCTGGTGATCGGCAATATGTGATTGAGAGTGTGAGTAGGGAGTTTCGACAATGAACATAATGACATAATGAAAGGCGTGTCGTAATGCAGCCGCTCGATTTACACGAGCATAAGAGCATAGCTAACTACTGGGAACATACAGGCGGGGCCTAAGTACACTCGCTTAGGTGCATCATAATTTATCGCATCTGCCAACAGACTGCAGTGTGCTCGTGTCAGACTGAGCGTGATGTATGAGCGCATCAACGCAGCCACCAGCACCGACGAACAAGGTGTTCATGCTGTCGCTGTTTGATTAGAGTTGCTACGGGGTTGTCCTCGCAACACGGCGACCAGGTCAGGAAATTGACATGAAGCTACACGCAATTAAAGGAGTTGGAAAAATGGAGGCCCGTTGGTGAGTCCCTTTGCTTCTTATCCAGGCTAATGAACGTTCACAGTCAACACTGAGTCGGAAGGGCGATTTTGCAGTCATCCATATGGTTATGCGTGCAGAAAGTCTTGCTTCGGGAGATTGCATGACATCTCAAACCATGCAACCCTGCGATCACGTTCTTACGGGTGCAGTTCAGGATGGAAAACGAAGAAAAAAATCTAGAACTTGAGATGCTCATGGACATGTCCGGGATCGAACCGGACCCCTCTCGCAGACATGCAACTCATGCTAAGCGAGCGTGATAACCAACTACACCACATGCCCGTCCATGTAAGCGCTAATCTAACGTATTTTGATTAAATGCCCTGGATGCGAAGCAGAGGGACATCATGAACTGAGGATTATAGCCTGCTACTATTGGTTACCACAGCACTCTTCCATCTGGACGGCAGTACTTCCCATGTGCATAGCGTGAAGCATGATCGATGAGAATGCATGATGTACAATTGCCAGGTGGCGTGCTAGATACAGGTGGCCCACACGGGGGCAGCGGAACAAAGAAACTCTGTGCAGTCCAAGACGTTGCAGGCGCCCGCCGGGCCACCCGCAGGCGCACTATAATGCACGCCGCTCTTGTCCCTCCCTCTTCCACCCGAACCACCTTCACCGCACGCCTCGCGTCGCCGTTACCTCTCCGATCTCCTGTCGCGCCCGCCCGCACGCGAACGCTCAGCGCTCAACCTTGTTCCTTGATCTGTTCGAGCACGTCGCACCTAGTACCATCGCTGTGGCGCCGTCCCTAGCACCATCGTACCTCGTTTACAACGCGCAAGATATGCAGAAAAAGACCTCCAACACGAAGACGCAGCGCCCGAGCTACGCAGCCGTCGTAGCCGAAAGACACACACGTTGTCAACCCTCCCGACCAATGCCTGCGCCACAGCCCAACGCTCAGCATTGCACAGGCCACCCAACCCTCCAAATTCCTGACGGCCCATGGCGCACACTGAGCAACACACGCAATCCCGGACGTGCTACAATCGCGTCTGAACGTGTCTTCGCAGTTAGTACCCTCGCTTCGATCGGTTTGGATGAGGGACGAATACTCACGCGGGACACCACAGCAGGCAACGTACGTGCGGGACGCGTTTCTTGACCCCATTTGGGCACAGAACTGGAATAGCGCGTCGCGTGGTGTGTTGAGGCCTGAAGGCACCGAACCTGCACATATCAGGGAACGGCCATCGTGGATTTGGCGAGAGGCAGACTCACGCCCCGTACCCGGCCCCTACGCACCCGGCCACCGCTCCCAGGCCCAGAAGAACACCTCCATTTCCTCCCTCTCATCCATCCTCACTACCTCCACATCCGCTTCTAGATCCCGATCTGGGTCAAGCGTGAACACGAGCTCATCGCGCAGCTCCGATATTGGCGCGGACACCGACGCGCGCGGGTCGCGCCTCGTGATCTGGTCGACGCGCGTGCGGGCCAATATGGCCGCCAGGATGACGCAAGACTGGGAAGTGACGAGCACGGAAGTCCGCCTGCCCACCACCGTCCCCGACACACGCCACCACGGGACCAACAGCTGCGCTCCCCTCCTGGCCCACCCTCCATCCTTCGCCCTACCTACCCACACATCCGCATTTATACCACCGTCGCGGGAGCCCACCATTGCAGCCCTGCCGCGCCACTCGACAGGCCTCCACATCCCTGTGGGTGGGCCTGTCAAGTCCAGTCGCGGTGAGGGGACGGGCACTGGAGGTAGAGGGTGGCGTCCACTTCGCATGCGCGTGCACGTACCTGCGCCGCTTGACATGCAGCTCGTATTGGCGGCGGACGGCCCACCGGGGCTTGTCCAGAAGCGGTATGTCATCCTCACGGACAAAGAAGAGGCTGAAGACGGTGAAGAGATGGATGTAGTGTGCGACGGCGAGGAGGCGTTCTAGAGCGAGAATGCAGGAGAGGGTGCAGGGTATGCAATAATCAGGGTGGCGCTCGCGTGCAGGAGCTGAATCCCATATCGTGCCACCCAGCATCGCACCTGTACAATCCCTCCCATCACCGCCGTCTTGTCCCGCGCGCTTCTCCATGCTCGGTCAGCGATGTCTCTTATACTGCTGAGCAGGCTGGTGCGGGTGTTCAGCCGAAGTAGCATGGCCAAAGCATGGATCAGTCGACATCATGCGGCATGGGGGCGGTCATTGTTCCAGTCAACTCACCATTGAAGAGGCCGACGAGTCGGCATGGGGGTCGCGACTGTATTGCCATCATTGGTGGTTGTGGAGGTTACTGTTGCTGTGATAGGATTACACCCTTGTATGCTTACGGACTTGACTTCTTTTCATCCTAGTGGGTCTTGAATTTTATTTGCGTGGTCTTCTCTCGCGATACCCACTCTGATACCCCACAAATATCTCACTGGATTGTTGTATGACCATACCTATATCCTGTAGCCTCGTCAGCACTGAGACCCATTCCAAATCAGAATCCGGATTGACCCTATTACCATCTACATCATAGCTGTACGACGCAGTAGGAACAACCACATCAGGCATTAAGAAGGTAATATCCGTGGAATGTACCTTGATCTTGCTCAGCACAGGCCCATATGCGAGATGTCATGCGCGTGGTACGCTCTAGAGGGACGAGTGATTTCTACGAGTGATGAGCAGTTTGAGTAGGATGCCAGAGAGACGCATGGGCTGGGTGCTTGAACGAGTTGGCAAACAGATACGGCGTCACAGAGATCGGACCCGGTGATCAGAGTTCTAGTGGGCTACATGAAGTTAACCGTGCATGATCATGGTAGATAAGGGCGCTGTATCGCATCACACTGCAACACACGGCAGGCCAACGAAGTGGGGACCAGATGCGAGACACTGACCGCCTGCGGACGGCGAGAGTGGCGGATTACGTCGCTGTCCATTTGCAACTATGTTGTAGCCGTACAGTCCTCGCGGATTGGCGTTCTTCAAGACCACACGGAGTCGAACACGCGAGATTCTGTCGCTACATAATCCACCGGTACAGTGCCCACGATGCATTCAGATCGTCCGTTATACCGAGGTATAGTATTTGCCCTATCTCAAAAGTCAGCGCGTGGAGCAACAGCGAATGGACGAGACAATCCAGGCTGACCAACCTAATTACTTGTACAACCGTTCCGTTCACATACAAAACAAACCATAGTCCCAATAACCAGGAGTCGCTGAAACGTACCGAAGGTTTACTGCCACAATGGGCGCGATATCATCATAGAGTCCTACAGTTCATACACGAGCCATCCGACCTGTATGAGTGATATACATGAGCACCACGACCGAGGGGGAGGGGGGAGCACGGCGGCAGAACTCGATGAGACGCTCAGCAGAGACTAGTATAGATGTTATCATAGTGCAATCATGATGTGAATAGCTTGGTCTCGCATCACGGCAGCTCGGCGGACAGCGGGCAGCATCCGGACTCGACAATAAGGAAAACGCTCACCATCATAAACCATATAGAATCTAAAGCTCATCCTTCGCGCGCGTGCCGTCGGGAGGCCCAGGGCGGAGCACCGCGCCCGTGAAGTTCGCAAACCACGCGTGCTGCGTGCGCGGGGAGGCCCACTCCGGCGCGTGTCCTGCCCACAAAACCAAACTCCGTCAGCACGCTGCCCAGGGCCCCCAAAGCGGTCGTAAGAAGAATTCTCGAGCGGGACCAGGATCAGATTCTACTATCACGGCGAGATCATGGGCATCACACGTGGAGAAAGGTGTTGGTCATGTCATCGCATCGGCCCTGCGCAGGCCCCATGAGAGTGGTCGGAAGCAAGGAAGCTGGGTGCAGGGGGAAAGGGGGAAGCGGAGAGAGGAAGGAAGAGGAGACTCACCGCCGAAGAACGTCGAGAAGTGCAATCCGCGTACGCGCGCGTCGGGCCCCTCAGGAGTGCGTAGGACAAGCCCCTCCGCGTGGATGACGGAGCGGCCGTCGATGTACACCTCAATCTCACCTGTTCGCACAGTGCGTTAGTGAGACATCCAAACTCGTACTAGCTGGACCTCGGGCGGTCGAGCTCGGCATTCACCCAGAGGCCCCGAGAACGAGAATTCGGAGGAGGTCGCACTCACCATCCGCCGCCCCGACGGCGCCGACCCGGATGCGCTGCGCGACGACGTACCACCGCCCTGGCTCGAAGCACCACGCGCCACGACCCGCAGAAAGCCCGTAGTCCGGGTGCTGGATGCTGCGCGGGGGGACCGCGAGTAGGGCGGCGAGATTCGGCGGAAGGGGCGGGGCGTAGGCGTAGAGCTCGCCCACGCCTTTCGCGCTGTAGGAATTTTCCGTATGAGCGATTATATATTTAATAGGCAAGGAGGACCAAGGGATTGGAATGGGCGGAGGGAATAGGAGATGTGATAATAATAGGTGGACAGAGGGAATAGGAGATGTGATGATAATAGGGGAAAGGGATGGGAAAGGGGAGGAACAAGGCGCACCGCCACATGAGCCGGAAGTCGAAGCAGCGGCAGCGGTCGTCTTGCCGCCCGCCGGTGCAGCCGTATGCAGAGTCGCCCGCGCCGCCGTCTGTGGACGTGTTAATGGGGATGCATGCGGAGTGCGAATAGATGACGGAGATAATACGATTAAAAAACGGTTTCACGGGCATCACGAGTAAGGGGAGTAGTAAGCGATCGTGCATGAAAGGTACAGGTACGGGCTCGGCAGAGAAGGGAGGATGGAATCCAAGTGAAACGTTAAGGCGGCGACATAACAAAATAGCGTGGAAGTGGACACGTCCACGAAGTCGTCTAGAACAGAAGACGCATACAACGAGAACAGGTCGCTAGAGCAGGACCCAGCGGAGGGAACACGAGACAGAACAGACGCATACATAGCAGCTCATGCTCATGCAACTGGGCAGTTGCACAGGCGAGCTCGAACAGCTCGTCGTGGCCGATTTCTTGAGCGAGTCCTTCCGCCATTCTGCCTGTCCCGGCCCTGTTGGGACCATAACAAGGCGACGGTGGGATCTAGTTAGGAGGTCATGGTCGCAATATGCGACAGTTTGGGGTATGGTAGAAGCGCGAGCTGTAAGGGCCGTGGATCGCGGTGACAACGACTCATTGAGTGCGCAAGTCGCCGCTGACGCGGTCAGCGAGCAAAAGGGTTCGTCATCGATATCAGGAACGAAGCTAGCACTCTGACGCTCGTCTGACTGCCAGCGTTCACGACGCTGATCCCCGAATGAATCTTCAGATCTCCGTTTAGCTCCCACCAGCCGCTCTGCCAGCAGCTCGTGACTTCCAGCGTCGCACAACCTCGATGTATGCGGATACTTGAGATCCCAGCAGCTACTCTGGCTCTCACCAACACTTTCCGCAACACAGAGTCGTGTGCGATGTGTCACTTCATCACAATTGAAGAGGTCCAATGACCTTCAAAGCCTACTCTCGACCCCGCTGCTCCCGAACCAAGCCGTGCAACAGGAGAAGCGGCGCACTCACATACTCCCGGCAGCTTTCCGCCGAGCGCCCACTCCCATCCGTCCTCGAACATGACCTCGTACGTCATTAGCACCTCCTGCGGCTCGTCCGGGCGCGTGCCCGCCGCGTCGAGGGCGGCTGCGAACGCGCGCGGGCCGGAGAGATAGAACGAGGCGCCGCCCGGTGGGGCGGACTTGTTCCCTGGGTTGAGCGAGCCCGCGGGGAAGGTCGTCTGCCAGGCGACTTTGGGGACGCCCGAGGGGGCGGGGGTGGACGGCGAGGGAGGGACGGCGAGGGTGTGCCGCGCGCCGGACCAGACCTTGTGCACGCCGAGCGCGGCGTCGTCGAGTGGGACGCGCGAGATGTGGGGATGGTGGAGAGCGGCGGAGGTCGTAAAACCTGTGAGGATTCGGGAGGGGTCAACGGGCAGGAGCGAGGCGGGGGAGTCTGAGGGGGGAGACATGGTGAAGGGCTCAGGAGTTACAAGAGTTCAAGTTGGTGCACTTGGATCCAAGAGGCAACGTCGGAGGACCAACGGGAATAGGTAGCGCATGATCCAAAACTAGTATATATATACATGTTGAGATTTTACTTACTACGGGCATGTGGTGTAGTTGGTTATCACGCTCGCTTAGCATCGACTGTGGTTGCGAGAGGGGTCCGGTTCGATCCCGGACATGTCCAGTTTTGGGAGTATCCTCTGTTTTTATTGTGTACTTCCTTTTTGCCTTCGCCTTCAAGGCGTTTAATTGACTATCCAATTTAAATGTTCGTCATCCTTCTTCACTGCTGATAGTCTGTCCCGTTCGTGTTTACTGTCTCCCGTTCTACGCAGAGGGAAATCGTCATATTTGCTGCGCCGTGAGTTCGTCAGCCATGCTCGGAAGCATGCATCCACTCCACACGTCCCGACAGCAGGGGTCCGTGGATGCTCGTCGCGCAGAGGATCGGGGTGCAGCCCGGTGACTCCACCTCTACCCCACGGGATGGTCAATTTGCTTCTGGACGGGCGGTGGTGGGACGGAGTCTCCAAGGCACAGGCCTGCGCAGGCGCGGCTATGAATAGCACAACCCCGCGCTCGGGTTAGGGCTCGTGTGTGGGGCCTGCGCCCGATATAACTCGCGGTCGACAGCGCGACCACCGCACTCTGCCCTGCACTCCCTGGCATACGAATACACACCGCCCACGATGACGAGCCTCGACCCGCAGACCGCCGCGGCGAAGCCCGTCGAACCCGTCCGGCCCGAGCACCTCCCCGAGCACATGCGCTCGCCGGGCGTCCTCGCGTCGATGCTCTCCGCGCTCGTCGAGCACTCCTCCACCCAGACGGACGTCCGCAAGTCCATCCACGCGCCCTGGCACACCCTCCCGCACCTCCCGCACGTCGCCGCGCTCATCCCCGGCCTCGAGAAGCTTGCCGCCGCGCACCACGTCGGGAACTATGTCGCGCTTCGCGGCAGCGAGGAGCGCATTTTCGAGAGCATGCCAGCGGCAACGAGGTGAGTGTCGCGCGCGATGTACACCTGCCACTGAGACGAGAAGCCCGTAGGCTGGGGATGCACTTGCTGTTCTATGGAGGATACCAGGTGAAGCTGCTCCATGAAAAGTCCGTCGAGTCTATCCTCAAGGAGCTCTCTATCCGCGTGAGTCTCGACATCTCGTTCATTCTCTCGTTGATTTGCTAGTCTCCACTCTTTGACTTCTTTGTCGCGTTTCCGCACGCGTCGAATCGTCTTCGATCTTTCTGCCGATCGCCATCAATTCATCCTCGCTCATCTCGTTGATCATGTTTTTTCACTTCTCTTGTCACGATTCCATATATGAAACACGCTCCATTTACTCGTGACGTGTCCTTTTCTCCTCCTGGTTGCATGTCCGTCCGTTGAATCACCTCGCTCACTACACCTGCTCCGTCTCCCTCTTCTCCTCATCGATCTCGATGTGGCACTGCAGGAAGGCCGAATCTACGACTCCCCCGACTCGGCCAAATCCATCCCCTCCTTCGTGCAGACCTACTCGATTGACACGGAGGAGCTCGCCGAGCCCGACGTCAACAAGTACGCGACATTCAACGAATTTTTCTACCGGTGCGTACTCGCCCTTCCTAGATATATCTACTGGGATGCTGACAAAAGCCTGATGCGTGCCTTGCCGTTGCAAACGTGCACGAAACAGGAAGCTCAAGGAGGGCGCGCGCCCGGTCACGGACGCAGACGACCCCGCCGGCGTGTGCAGCGCGGCGGACTGCCGACTGACGGTGTACCCCACCGTCGACCTCGCGCAGCAGTTCTGGTAAGTGCTCATCCCAAATCGCGGGCGGGGCGCCGGCTCCTTCGACACACGCTAACACGCCGCTCGCGGACCACAGGATCAAGGGGAACAACTTTTCCATCCCCGCATTGCTCAATGTCGCGCCGGACTCCGAGGAGGCAAAGGTGTTTGAGGGCAGCAGCGTCGCGATCTTCCGGTGCGCGGGCTTTGGGCCGGGGTGTTGCGTACTTGCACTGACGTACTCCGTAGGCTCGCCCCGGCGGACTACCACCGGTTCCACAGTCCGATCGACGGGACGATCGGCGGGACGGTGGATATCGATGGGGAGTACTACACGGGTGCGTCTTCCGTCTGCGGAGCGCCAGCGAACCCGACCGCTGATGAAACCTGCACGCAGTGAACCCGCAGGCCGTGAACGAGAGCGGATTCGACGTCTTCACTGCGAACCGGCGCTCGGTGCTCTACCTCACGCACACGGCGTCCGGGCGGCGCGTCGCGTTCGTCGCGATCGGTGCGATGCTCGTGTGTCCCCTTCCTTCCTCCATACCTGTCCTCCCCTAAACTTCGCCATGGCTGCTTCTCCGCTCTGCAGGTTGGCTCCATCCACTGGACGGCCGGCGGCCAGCCGGGCACGCAAGTCCGGCGCGGCGACGAGCTCGGCTACTTCGCGTACGGCGGGAGCACTGTCGTCGCGCTCTTCCCGCGCGGGACGGTGGCGTTCGACGCAGACTTGGTCGCGAACTCGGCAGAGCCGATCGAGACGCTCGTAAAGGTGCGTGTGCGCGGACCCCGCCTCTTTGACAAAGGGTGGCGTGTGGGTGCTGATGTCTGGCTCGCTTGTGTGCAGGTTGGATGGTCGATTGGTAGGACTAACGCGGAGGCGATGCTGGATAACTAGCCTCGGCCTGCTCCTCCCGTATAGGGCATGTATCTGGTATGTGAACTTATGGACGGACGGTTGGTACCGTACTTGGGAAGGACGAGGATTGCATAGGCTGCTGATTTCGCGGGATGCATGTGTTGGTGTAGAGGTGTGTCTGTCGGGCAGTTGGGATCCTGGATGCACATCGCGTAGAAGGCAGAACAGATTGTACTGTACCGTTAGCATACCCGAGCTCCGTCGTCGTACATATATCAGGAGGTTATGCAACTTATTTCATGTATTCGTGTGGTCAGATGGTATAGCGCCCTCGCTATACTCCGATCGACTCAACCTGTGCGCAGATTTACGTGACAGCATTGAGTTTGGCCAATATCGATGCACCCTGCATGCATGTACGCCCTTGAGGCAAAGTTTGTACAGCCAATACCCATTGCAAGAAAAGAGCTCTGCATGGGACAGAGCGGCACGGTCAGCTTCGCTCGAACCTGCAGTCGTCAACTATGGCTAGGCATGCATAGTGCTTATTTAATAGTAGAGTACTCATATCAAAATTACAGGTGCGTATAATAATTCGTCGGTATTTATGCAAGGTGTACAACATTGTTATAACATCATGTAAACCAAGCAGCAGGCAGCGATTTCTTTCTCTGGTTAGTCAGCGGTGTACGCCGGAGGCAACTCTACAACCGGCGGAGGTAATCGGAATCCAGAGTCGTCGTGCTGTAGGGGTGTGGCCAACGTCATCTCCGAGTGCTGTATCGAACCCGAGGCGTAACTGGTCCCGGTCAGTGCGGTGTCTGTACGCGTGTGGGATGGTCGAGACTGAGATAGCGACGCCTTTTCAGGGCCAAGAGAAGTCATCTCCGTCATGGTGTACGGTTGGACCGTGGCCTGAGATGTTGCCGTCTGCACGTCGGCGGAAGCACCAAGCAGTTGCGGCCCAGTGTCACCGGGACTAAACATGCTGGGCCATGCAATCAAGTCCAATTTGGAGTCTGTGACACAAATGTGAGCGATTACCTAAGTTTTGGTACAGATCCCTTACCAGAAGCTCTGGTCCTCTTTCTACGGTGCCAACAACGGAGCACAACCGCCATTATCAGCAGTGCTGCGAGCCCCCCAACTATGCCGCCTGCCAAGATAGATCCGACTTCTGGTTTCTGTAAGGCGTGGTCATTACCAAATTTTCGAACAGCACTCGGGTTCGCATACTCACCGAAGAAGTGTGTAACGCTCCTACGATGGAAGCAGAAGACGAACTGGATCCGGCAACCGATGTTACAGACGACGGTGATGTCGATTGAGGTGATGAGGGAGACGCCGAAGAGGTAGGAAAGAGATAAGAAGCCGTGGGGACAGACGATGGCATTGACACGGGAGTCCAGACGATGTAATCGAGGTAAAAGAGACCCGGATCAGTGACTACCTCGACGGTGATGTTCAGGACATGGGTGCCCTCATTCAATGGCGGGGATCGGAAGAACAGATTGTTGCTGGCGAGCGTAGGGGTAATAAGATCCGAAGGTGGTTGATATGTGCCGCGTTCAACACCATCAATAACGTATTCCGAAAGCGGATACGGAGTATGGTTGTCGACAAGACTCCCGTAGACTTCCACACCAGAACCTAGTGAATGCAGATGAATTCCTTATAGAGGTTGGGATAGAAATAGTGTGCATACCAGAGAATGTAAAAGTAGCCCATTGACCCGCATTTTCTGCAATGTGAAGTGTGTTGTTGTAATAGTTTACGGGGTCCAGAGCAGGTGGATCGGTCTGCCAACCACCCGAATATACGATGCTGGGATCGGTATCATCCACAACGAGCGCAGTTGCATTGTAGAAACTCATAATGGAGAGGCGGGGATGAAACCAGAAGCCGCTCTAACCACATGCATGGCGGATATATGTGTAATCCAGAGAGCATGGTTAACTTTTGGACGGGGCCTCGCCCGGCTTCTTCTGCGCCTATCTCTCATACGTGATGCATGCCGTGTGACCTAGACGGTGAAAATAGTCTGCACCATTCCATATGAGCGCCGGATTGCCATCGGGCCGAAAATCTCCTTTTTCCTAGCTGCGCCCTGCGCCGTCTGTCGTCGTATCCGAATATCCGACACAGCCGCTATGGTATGCCTGTTAAGGCGATGCTACCACACGATGCATGGTCGATTTGCGAGAACGCATCGAGAGAGGACAGTAGAAACATACCACTGACCGGCATATAAACTTTGTTCCGAGCTTCCTACCGGGCACTGCGGATGCAATAGGAATAGAGTTCAGAGAGAAGGTGCTTAGCAGGTATATGCGTACGCTCCTACCAATCATGGATCGGATGTATCCCTGATCTCAGGCATGATAGCTCCACTTCACCAGATTCTACCACATCGCCATGGTGAAATAGCAAACCTGGACCCACAGGAGTCGTGTGAGCGTGTAACAAAGCGAGCGATAACGCAGGTTCATACTGTCGCTTGAAGCTTCCGGGCGTCCCAAGTGAACCTAATGCTGTGTTCCATAGCCTTGCACATACGCACCCCGCCGGAGAACGGTAGAAAACACGTGATACATGCCGTACTCTACCCAGAAGGAGGGCAGACAGGGGCAGACCGAGCCCAATCCTATGTGTGGGACTGTGCCGCGCGCGCGATGTTCTTCCGCGACCTGAAAAGGTGTAGAGATGATCCCACGTTGCGTGTATCTGACCACGATATGTCAAACCTTCGCTAACAGCACGCGAAGCTGGGTCAACTACACCCAATTCTTCTCCTTCAAGTTGCGGCCCGAAACATCAAGCAATCGCTGCCTGCAGGTCTGCCACCTCTGTAACTGATATTCTGCCGGGGACGGTAGTTCACTCCATACACGCGCTCTCCGGATCCGGCGACCAATTCTCCCGAGCATGAAAATTGTAAGGTAGACGACTCAATTACTGCTCGTAGCGAAGCAGAGTCAGCCCAGCTGCAGTGATGCACAATATCCCATCGATACAGGAGTCCGGTCCACCATGCTGTGAGCACGGAGGTCTTCGTACGCATGGTACGTGATTCAGAACCCGATAACGGAGCAGAACAAGGGAGGCTGTAACAAGAAAAGACGATGCAGAGCCTTCGTGCCCGCGAGGCTTTAAGTCGGTGCGCGAACATGAATTCCTATCTGTCCGAGGACGCGTTTGAGCGAAACAGTAATACCTCAGGAGAATATTGTCAACCCACGGGACAGCGGCATATCCGAAGCTTTTGCTCATCGGCTGGACGGCATGAGGAGATCCGCGCAATTCCACGGGTGAAGTAAGGTTCGTGTCAGAGGCTTCTGCGCAGTCGCTGGTCAAAGCGCGCATCGGCAGCAGTTGTGAATTGGGTCGTGGTGTTGAACATTCTTAGAAAAGTGCACTGTGAAACGTGAAATGGTCCGCCCGCTACGCCGATCGGCACTCGGGGTGCCCGTCGGGCGGTGCAGACAATGAGCCTAGGCGTCGTTACAGCCTTTGCATTCAGGTTGGACTCCGCCGAGTGCGAGTACATTCCCAATGTCAGCAATGCTATTTGTACGAAGTACAGCATCCCGCGCCTCGAGCCTCGGCCCATGCTGCCGTATCGTCCTTACGCTCCCTGGTACTGTGTTGGCCTTGCTCGCCGTTCAACTTTAGTCACGCATAGCGTCCAAGTTCGATTTGAATGGGTACTCATCTAGTATGCGGTAGTGCAGAAATAACATAGAAAGATGGCTCAACCCTCCAGCTTCGCGCAATTACAAGATTTGGGCAGAAGCTGCCGATAACCCTACCTCACTTCTCAATCTTCGCGGCGACGCACGCCGCAGTGACTGGCCTAGGCAAACCAGAATTCAGTCATATCCAAATTAAATCAAACAGCTCGATCAATTGAATACAAAAGCGTAGTGACAGCTGAGTCCGGTGTATCAAGAGACGAACTGGCGTGTGCGCTACCCCACCAGATCTCAGCGCTTCAACCATCACGAACAAACATTTGCTCATTGGATCTATTTGGCTCATTTCCAGATACAGTAGTTCTCTGATTCGACAAATGCCCCACCGCATTGACATATGTGTTCTTGTCATAGCCGCCTGTCGACGCCTCGAGAAGTATCAAAGAGAGAATTCAAAAATCAGAGTAGACGGGCGGCACCTGGGGTTGGTTCCGTGTAAGTAGCTGCTCTCTTAATATATACTTCAGCGTCCTCGGCCCTCTAGCAAATTAACATATTAAAATCCGAATAAGATAAGCTCTAGTGAGGCTCATCTTATTGATGAACGGCAAGAAAGCACAGATCATGACGCAAATATAATGTTTCAGAGAAAACAATATAGTCGTCTCGGTGGTAAAAACAAACAAACAGAAAGACCATCATGTAAGGCATGTTCACTAGGAAGTAGAAACAAATAACTCGAAAGTTAGGGTTGAACTATGCGTGAAGCATCCAGCTCACAAAGGCTATGCAAGTACAATGCATGTCTAGATTCCGTCAAGCACGAGTCGTTCACCTCTATTCCCTACCGCTATATCTTTGTCTTTCATACTATTTCGTGACGTCAATGGTACTAAGTCGTGATAAGACGTTACAAAAGGGACTCCAGGAGGGGGAAGTGCTGCCGTACATCATGCTCATGGTCTCCAATACGTCAGACCTCGGGCATTACCACCGACTCCCCGACGGTCGCAAACTCAAGTCCCGACGTAGCGTGTGCCTTCTGCACCGCAGTCGTCGAGCCGCCGTCTGGTGAGTCCGCCAGCTCGATCCCAGAGGGGATGCCACCCGACATGGTGCGCAGCTTTTCGCGTGCGTTCAATCTAAAAGGGTGATGATCGGCGTGGGGATTGGTACATAACAGACCATGAGCGAGTAGACTCACGTTGCGAGTGTTGAGTTGACGTAGACTTCGAGCAAACGGTGGTGAGGAGATTCTCATTAAGGCAGGTGGGGAGAAAAATTAAGACACACATTTGCTGACCAAGAAGTATGGTATGACCTGCCATTGTGTGCCGACCAGGGTCTTTGACTGTTCGCTTGTAAGCATTTTGGACACTCTGATCACATTTCGGGGAGAGCTAACCAAAATGATTGTGCACATTGCTGCGATCCTACCGAGTTGTACGTTGTCAGCATGTAGGGAAATGTGGAGGGACGCGGGAAGACACACGATGTGAGCAGCCCGGTGTTCACCGTATACGTGATTAGAATGTTGATCGCCTTGTCGCCCTTGGGCGCGTGCCGCTTGAACCCGGAGCGCTGGTTGTGTAGAAGATAGACTAGCGAGCCTGTGATGAAGAAGTCCGCGGCCATACTGCACGACAGTGACGCTACTGTGGCCCACTGAGCACACCCAACGTTAGTTGGTTGGCGTCATGATCACCCATACACAAGACGCACAGTGATTTTGGCGATCTCAGAGACGATGGGGTTACGTTGCCTAGATGTCAATCAACGGAAGAGAATAGACGAATGTCGGCAGGGAAGCGCACCCCGTGACGGCGTAATCTATGAGGGAGCGTGCATTAGCTGGAAGAGTGGAGGCTAGGGATGGGTGACATACAGACTCCGAGCGCTGTATAGTGGTTGGTCAGTCTCGGTGGATTAACAGAATATGGTCTGCTTACAAAATGTTGCGCAGGTCAAGCCAACCTAATGGTCTCTAATGAGTATGGACTGCGCTCTGGATAAGTCTAAGAGGTACTATTATTAGGGGGATGATTATATTGTGCCCGTTCACTATGCAAAAGTGAGTCAAAAGGCACGCAAGGGGCACGCGGGCACTCACTCCTCCACACGCGGGATGCGAACCACCTGGGGGAATATTGACGTCAAGTAAACCTCGTGGAGAATGGGGGTACTCACGTTTGTACGAGGAGACCGATGGATATCTAAAAATCTGTCTAAGAATGATTGTTCGAACATTGCATAGAGACATCAATTCACCGTCATCCCGACCTCGACCTAGGATCTCAATCTTCAACACATGAACAAAAGTGACTATCAGTGCGAAGGACTCACGGCGAGGCTCCTAGGAGATGCATCATACAGTTCAATATCAATAGCCATAACACATGAAACGCAAAACTTACACTGGCACGATCTCCAGAGCGGCTAAATCTCCATAGTGTGCGATTAGGTACCACCAGTTACTATGGATGACTGTGACGAGCTGCCCCGTGTCAAGAACCCTAGACTATATGCGTAAGATCGTGCCGATCCAAAAGGATTCAGCGACTAACCACAACGCAGCGACCTTGGGAGTTAATGCACGTAAGATTGATACCAACAATGGCAGGCGAAGTGAAACATGTGGGCGTACAAATGTCTTCAGGTACAGGGGGTCTTCCCAGTATCCATCATAATACTGATACGTCTGGAGGACGGTCACTCCGTAAAGCCTGATGGCACGCGGTAAACTCATTACCTCGTAGATTTCGTATCGGTGACACAGACTTACACGGAGCTGAAGACCATGGCGAGCATGAGCGCGCCCATGTTGGGCTTGATGACGCCGTCGATGTCGATGGGCACAGGGGTCGCCATCGCTGTACGCTCGTCGCCGGTCGTGGTGCGAGTCACAGCTGAGGTCGCTCCCAGCTGTCTATATGAGATAGCACAGGCACGCGTGGCAGACGCGATCAATTTTGTTGATCGTGGCGGTGGGAGCCGTTGATTGAGTCATAGGTGGTGATATCAGCAATTTTCAGGCACAGGCAACACGGGTTGTCTTTCGGCGCTGTGAAGTCTGTCCGGTGCGTCGTAAGACACGAGGCTATTCGGTCCCTGGAGGGTCTGCGTACATACAGGGCAGGTGAGATTGGTTTATTTTGGGAATTGTGGATCACGTATCAGCGCGGGGAATCGCGGGGCACGTTGCATCAGCGCCTTCACATGGAGTTTTTGCAAACATGGGAGAAACGCTTCCCTTGAGGACCTTACCATCTGCCAACGTCGAACGCAAAAGGTAGGAGTATTTCCCATCCTCAGAAATATCAGTGGCAGTCTCATACGACGTGTTGAAGCCAAAGGAGTCGCATAATAACAATATATAACCGAGCAGCACGAGTTGGCACATCATGGCAGCCTTGATGATCGCCAGGAGGACTTTCCTTGGACGTCGACAGTCACTCGACATCAGGGTTGCAGCGCTGTGCGAACCGGTCATCCGGCCCGAGAGCATCATGCTCGGTAGCCGCCGGCAATCAAGCGCTCTATCCACGTCTATTGCTCGCTAGAGTTCGAGCCTCGAACGACCCAAACGCTTTACTCCACGATGTTTACTAGTATGAGATATCCTCCGCATAACGCCTGGGTCGTGCAAGACCCTAGTTGGTTTTGTAACATGGGACCACGCTTGATGCCGCAAGTCTCATGAGTGTTCCACCGAGTTTCCTTCTCATAAGACTTGTTCGACTGAAGATCTACCCGTCAGTAGGCCCTCAAGCCCTCCACAGCGATGCGATCTAGTAGGAGCTCAGTTCTTGCGCTGGTAAATAACTCAGTAGGACCCGAACGAACGAGGCTGTGCTTCCCTGTTACAATACGACCTGTTGGATCGCACCGGAATCACGGCGGCAGGTGCGGGGAGCTACAGGTGGCCTGCAGTGTGCGTGTTCATTTCTCAGCATCAAGAAGTGCACTCACAATGCTCGAATCATACAGGGGTCACATTTCCGTGGTCCATTGAGCTGGCCATCGTCCCGCATCGCGAAAATAGTGTTGGGATAAGGCTCGGCCAACTAGGCGTCCTGTAGCTTGGCGCCTCTGGAGTAGTTGTTCGATGGAATAACATCAGGCAGTGCTAACGTCGTCGCAGGTTGAAGTGTACGAGATGCTCATCTTAACAAGGTCAAATTTCCACTTTTCCGTCTCGAGTAAGTGCTACAAAGTCCGCGATACCCATGAGGACATTCATAACATCTTAGCAACAAACGTGTATTATTGCCGATCCTCATCCCCAGTCAAAACCCGTCTCTCCCAGATCCACCCGGAGCGCGCCTGAGCAGGCCTGAACGCGCTTTTTTGCGCATCAAGCGCCCGTGAGCTATCGACATCCGTCCTACTCCCCGGACACATTCCCACGAGCGATGTCATGGACTGTCGTCCCTCTGACATATGCTCAATCAACGGACTTCTCGCACTCGACGTCACCCAAGTCCTGCTTTGTCTGAATTGTACTGCATCTCGACTGATTATGCAATACAATGAACTTCTGTCCCCTCCTCTGCTCTGAGTTCGCTGTGTCCGAGGCATGCTCTCGCCCTCCGACGCCGGGCACGCTCGCCAAGCAGCCAAAGCGAAGCGTGTGTACGTGTGCGACTGCGCCCAGTACTGCCGCAAGCCGAAGACTGTCTCCCAAGCGACATGGTACAACCACAAGAACGCTCGTGCAGCCACCGCGCGCGAACCGTCCACTAGCACGCTCGAGCGTCCAGCCAAGCGCAGACGGACGGAGACACACACGCATGCATCTGGTTCTGCGCCCACGGCCGCACGCTCTC